>JBBMHQ010092561.1:0-10577 GCA_037834295.1 Postelsia palmaeformis | reverse complement strand
TTTGCCCCCTGGCAAAGAGAAATGTGAGCGTCATCGTCGATCACTCACAAACCTCCACGAACCAGTACGTGCTTGCCCGCTTTTTCCCTGATTGGTTCATGTGTGGGTCGACAACATTGGACAGCGACACAACAGAGGCCTGCTTAGTTCAGTCCTTCTTGGGAAGATCGACGCGCGCGTTAGCAAATGCTCTAAGTCGACGTTGTTGGGAAGCCTTTTGGTTGCTGTGCTTGGAAACACTGTTTTCATACTCTTGGTCGCTGTGCTTGAACATACTATTGGTCGCTGTGTTAGGAAATACCTGACGTCGTATCTACAAATACCGGGTGTGACTGTTAATACCGTAGAGTACATGTCCGGCGAAGCAAAAATTATAGCTACCATGAGCAATATGTACTTACTTGCCTGGACTTCTTACTTGCATGGCATGCGGCTGTCTGCAAGGGTGCAAGTTGTGCACTTTTGCATGCAACTGCCTAAAGTAAAACTGCTGTAAATAATAGTGTAAACGATTTAGAGGTCTTGGTGTATTCTGGGATAGCTTTTCTCCTTTGTTCCGGATTGGATCAGGCCGGGTTCGGTCGGGTCGGGTCGTCAGGATTTTTTCAAACTCTCACGGATCAGGTCGGTTCCGGTCGCGTCAGGTCGGATAGGTTCGGATAGGTCGGTTTGGGTCAGATAGGACCGGATGGGGTCGGGTCGGGAAAGGTCCGGGTCGAGTCGAGTCGGGACAACCTTCCCCGACCTGATCCGACCTGACCCGCGAGCTTGAACCTAGCCCTGGACAGTCCTCGCTATTCTTGGAGATTTGTTTTCATCTTGTATTCTATTTTCTTGAAGATAATGGAGCAAGTATCACGGTGCGACCACAAATAATATCATGGTACCTCATAGAGGACGCTGAGAGGGGTGTCGATGCTGGCATGAGCACGCTTTTTCGTGGTAAAGTTCTTGTTGCTTATAATGTTTAATAGCGAATTGAATTGGGGTATAATAACGGAGCGCGACGAATGGTGCCAGTCTTGTACCAGACTGGGCCCTTGAATTATGTAACTCTTCGTTTAAATAGTACATGTACGCCCAAGGAAATGTCTCATACGAAAACGTTTCCGTTAGCGTTAATACAGCATCACAACACCAGCAGTAGCACGTCACGTGATCTCATATGCGTACGAGTACGTTTTTACACATCTTCTAGCACTATTTCGTATGCACGCCTCGCAGCGTCGTGACACCATTACAACAGCCACAACGACAGCGAAAACTCCTGGACCAGTAAATCAGACAATTGTTTTGAATAGAGAGCAAAACACACCACGAATGCGTGCGGGTATGATATCAAACACCCCAGGCCGGTAGGTATCATATCGGTACACCGGGGTAGAGTCGACTGGTGAAATATTCCTGGCATTGCTCGTAGAACAACACGTTTTTCGATATTACCGGTCCTTTGCACTTTGCTTTTGAAATTGAATTATATTGATGAGCAACACACCGCCCGGAGAAAGGGGGTTGGAGAGGGGGTGATCCCCTGGGGCTGTCCCAACAGCAACCCCATGCTAACATCGGTATACTCGAGTCAACTCTCAACCCAACTGGCGACATAAAACACTCGACGCCAGCCTACCAAACTATGATATCAGATAAACAGCTTCTGACAAATAAATCGAGAAAACATGCCAGGTGCAGGATAACCTAACCACCACGTGCATATTAATTTACACACAAATTGTACCAGACACACACAAATAATACAAATACATTTGACTCACGATACTATGCTACTATTCGGATTGGCCCCCTCTAATAAACTTTCAGATTGCGCGCAAACCCGAGCCGATCCACCACCACGTTTACCTTTATCACTATCATAGTATGATATAAACAAACACCGCTACTTGCATCAAACTAAAGCAAAACGCCAAACAAGGTGTCTAGCCTCCGCCGCCACTCCCGCAATGCGACACCCGGTCGCACTACCAGCGAAAAAAACTGGTACGCCTAGCAAGCAGCAATAGACACACAAGTTACTGCAACCATCGGACCCCCCCTGCACTGACCCCCTCAAAAGCACGGGCGGGAGGGTGGGAACTTAAACTAGCCTGTATCACACCTTGGACCTGTAGCTTCGTCTCTGCTTCACTACGCTGTTACGTGTAGGTTACAGCTATATATCAGACCAAGGGTGTGTACCAAGGGCATCGATTCATGCTACCGTGAAACAACGCATTCATCTGACTGGCTAATCTTCCTACGTACGTAAAAAACTAATAGTATCTCATTCGTCCGAGCAACTCTGCTTTGCACTTTGCTTTCGAAGTTGTATTATATTAATGCGCAAGCCCATGCCCGGACAAGAGGGGTTGGAAAGGGGGTGATCGTCCGGGGCTGCCCCAACAGCAACCCCACGCTAACATCGGTATACTCGAGCCACCTCCCAACCCAACTGGCGACATAGAACTCTCCTGACGCCAGCCTCCATCGACTCAAAGGGAAGTCGACCCTATTTACGGATGCACTCTTACGACCCTCTTCCCCTCACACTTGCAATTTCATAGGGAACGCATGTGATAACACACTTCTCCATAGTTTCACCTGTGCCTAATCAAATCAAAGAGTGGGTTGACTTGCCCCCACTCTGTGCCCCGGCCCGGCCAAATCCCACCGTTCATTCCTTCCTAGGCCATAACATTGGCTGCCCAACTGGCATAATTTCCGTAGCTGCGAGCATACGCCTTGTGCGCATCGGACGCCCATCGGCCCTAACGCTGCAAAACCTTTGGTGCCACCCCCACCCCGGCGAAAAGTGAGTTGCGCCTACAGTTCTCAGAGAGCGCAAAGCGTACTCCTCCGCACGCACGCCCGCCAACGCAACCACATTTCTCGAAGCTGTCGTCGCTTGCTGCTGTGTCCATATGTATACCTGCCGTCCCCAACGCCAAAAGCGGCAAGGGGGGCCGACAAGGGAAGAAACAGATGAAAATACATCAGTTCGAAAATGAGATCGACCACACCGACACCGTCGCCCACGCGCAACGCCGGACCGCAACGTACGCGAGTCAAAACCGCCCCTTCCGCAGTTGGTCTGCTTTCTACTCTCGAAACCTGACCTCAACACGGTCTGCATTAAACCACTGCGATGTGGTGAGCTGAACATTCCCGCGAAAAAATGCTACATCGGCTCGTCGCAAACAATACGTTTCGTGCACACGCGACCGAGTTTCCGCAAATATTTCTGACGCGCGAGTCATAAGAAAGAAAATAAGCGCAGCGGTCAAGCCACAAGACGCGACCCCCCGTCTGCCATGTAGACGTCACTTTCTCGCCCGCGATCAACATTCTCCTCAAAACAGGCCATCGAACGGTTGCTTGGTTATCAGCGTCGGCATACGAACGAGCGGCTCGTTTGAGGGCAATGCCCAAACCAGGATGATTAGTGTCGAGCTCGAACCATAGTGAAATACGACAGAAAAACTTGATCGCTGACAAATGGCTCTCGATAGTTGCCGACCACAATTTCTTGGTGGCAAAGGCGTACGCTACGTGGTCGAATAAATGCACACGTTGGTCACGTGGTCTCCGCAACGCTCTAGGAATACAAGCATGCCACAACGTACCCGAACGTCTATCCATGCGACAAAATGCCGGTGATAAGTGCGTTCAGACGAGGTCGCAATGGCACTTCGCATGAGTCCGAGGTCAATGCCGGAGTACAGAGAGATGTGCCCGCATCCCCCAGGTTCTGCTCCTGCTACGGAATGTCGAGTCGAACATCACGCAAAATACCGAGGACTGCAGCACAATACCACCGAGAGATACTATCAGCGGCCACGTCAAAAACAAGTCGAGCACACCATCGAGACGCATCATTGCGCCAGATTTCGGCTCCTTTTCCCCTCGACAACGCCGCACCCACTCGACGGCTGCTTCGTTGTCGCCACGCAACAGCACACAGCCTCCCGTGGCGAACGGACGTTCATCACACGCAGAGACGACAACCCATGCAGAAACTATTATGCCCAGCAGTTCCAGAACGTCAACTGATACTAGTATACGTCTCTCACCTGCAACGGACTTACTCGATCCACACAATTAAGACCGCTCCCCTGCGTCACGCTCGTATCACCAACATACCCCAGTTTCCAGACAGAGCCCCCCGACAGTGGTTCTCTATAATAGTATGTGTCTGAAAACAGAGTACGTCTATAGGGGGGCGCTCAAGCAAATGATACATGGGAGCCGACAAAGTTTCTCCACGCACGTCCAACCCTTCCTCAGCGAACCACCGCCAAACCTTGAGGTCACCGTGGACCTCGAGTCCCAGGGCGAAACGCCGCCTGGGGTTTGTCATACGGCAATCAAAATCAGCTCCGCCGGCAATGCGCGGCATACCAGCCAACAAGCGGTTAACGAAAAAACAATCCCGGACGTACAGCAAAGGAACATGCCTGAGAATGCCAATGAGCTCCGACACCTGCTTCGCAGAAGCAGATGCACGAGAGGAGGGCCGCTTCGCGAAGATTTCGTGCTGCTTGAGGCGCATATGGGCCGGCAACGTGACCGTAAGCGCCTCAGTATTAATGATCCACCCCAACACTTCGAGTTGCTTGTCCCAGTTAGTGCTTTTTTCGGCTGACACGGGTGGGTCGAGAACACCACGTTCGCCCTACAAGCGGAAATGGTCCGACGCCAGCGACTGTACAGTACGCGAGCACCGGCTGCCGTCCGGCCACTATTGCAACTCGACGAGAATGTCATCGTCTACTCAAACTAGTCTGTATCATACCTCGGACCTGTAGCTTTGCCTATACTTCACTGCGCTGTCGTCACGTGTAGGTTGCGGCTACGTACCAGACACAGTGTGAGTACACCAAGGGCTACAATTCATGCTACTGTGAAACACCGCATTGATTTGACTGGCTACACTCATTACGTACGTTCAAAACCCTGTACGAAGTGCTATCTCATTCTTCCGAGAATACTCTGCATCTCTGTTACAGGTCGGATGACCGTTTTGGGAGTTATGATGACATATAGACGTTTTCATATTGTAGCTCCGCTCCAGACAGAAGGGGTTCCATCACCCTTCCTTCTCGCATACTCCCTTGACTCAAGGGACAAGCAATCTCCTACCATCTGGCCATCTCCAGTTGGAGCCTCTTCGCTGAAGTACCACAAGCCCGCTCTACCCTCATAAAGACGTAGGAGCGCACCTCTCGACTCGGTCGGACTTCAGTCCTACTCTGGCACTGAGATTGGTCATTATGCCTTGATTCGTTGCTCTCTTCTGAGTTGTGCCTCACTGGCTGGTAACCTGTGGCCCAAGGATGCCACTGCTACCAACTGCTAGAGAATCATGCATGTGTTGCCTCATGACAATGACTTATACCCTCAGACCTGGTAGCCTGGATTCGTTTCATGTTGTCCACTCTGAGTATCGAACTCGGATTTCCACAACTTGAGCCCTCAGACCTGGTAGCCTGAATTCGTTTCACCTCAGCATAATAGTTTGATCGAAAAAGTGATGACACATGACGCTGATGTCGTTATTTCCTAAAACTGGGCGCCTCGAGAGACGGCTATAAATCGGAACCGATTCACCCAGTTGGGATCGTTGAATCGGGACAAACCGAGACGATGTTGTTTTGTCCGCTAAACACCGGCGAAACAAGAAAACGCCGTCTCAATTATTAAAATAGCATAACTACTGCTTGCTGTGGATTCACTCGCATTTATCGCGATACAAGACTTCGAAACTCGGATGCACTCACACCCCGGAAACGCCGAAACATCGGATATTGCCTGCGCGGAGGACCGATATTTGTTCAATCCGAAATCCTGCAGCTTAGTACACAGCCCGAAAAAAATGGAAACAAAACTGGATGACTTGCTTATTACTGTAGACCCATCTACGAGTATTGTCAGGGAATTTCTCGGGACGCGCTTTTGGCTCCGGGACGATATCCCACGGGACTCAGTGATCCCGAGATTAAACGGCAATTTTTTTACAAGAGGCGTAACCATCGCGGGACATGTTTGTGCGAGAACAGTAAAAAAAAAATTGGTGTGGCGCCGAAACAGGATACGATAATGTTTTTGTTGGAAGGCACGGAATTTCACGTTAATGACCGGGCCGCGGGATTGCGGGCTAGCTTTACCTGTCGTGTGATGCACCCGACGCCTTCGCATGCTTCACGAAGAACGCGACGCAATTTAGCCCGTTATGAGTGAGTTGTAGTGGCGAGCTGCACTCGTGGCTGTCCGCAAGTGACGTGGAAACGTTCAGTTTGGGGATTGATCTTTGTTTCCCTTTTGCGGGGCGTGTTTGTGCGGGAACGGAATATTGTAACTTATGCGGGACGCGTTTGTGCGAGAACAGAATCAACACTTTCCCGTGGCGCGGGGGAGGGGTATTGGATTTCGGGCTGGTCGATTTTGTGCGGCCACGGGATTCCTCGAGATCATCCTGCATCCCGTGCGAAACTGCATGAAAAATCTGGATTTTAGTCGTGTACCTGGTATACGACTCTTTGGTCTTACCAGCAGGCCCAGGCAAGCCTTTCTACGGGAGCAGGAGGATTAGGGTTTCCGTTGTCAGAATCAAGGAGAACGTCGGCATCCATCGGGAAGAGGGTGGGGACCTTGCCGGAGTTTCTAGCAGACCTCACAGGCCCGTTAGGCGATGAATTGAGCAGGGGGCTCCCAAAATCGAGCATCATTGCTCAGCTGGGAGACAGCTTGCGAGAGTAGGTACACATGGGGGGTATTGAAGTAAGCGATGCGGGCATCGTCCCCGAATATTGGCCGCAATGGGGTCTAGGCGCAGAGGAGGGCCAGGCCTCAAGACCCCCAGAGGCCGACATGCTGACTGCGTACGATATCGAGACAGTAACGTCGCGCAAATCCCAACAGCAGAAGCTGGGCAAGCTGGTAAAAACGACCCTAAACCAAAATCGGCACGCGGCCCATACTGCTTCGCTGGAGGAGCTGCTGGAGACGGTACGCTCCCCCGACCGGGCGACCTGACAGGTGGGACAGAGACCAAAACCTTCGACAAGGCTCGCTAAAGGAGTCTACAAGAGGTAGGAGCCACGATAAAGTATTTCAAAAAGCTGTGTATACGTATGTAAATGTATACAAAATTGTACGTGCGTACGAAGCTGGTATGGGCTTGATTGATTATCATGTCAAAGCTCTGCCGGCTAAGCCATGCCGGATACTATACTTCAAGCCCCTTCCCTTCTTTGTTGCTGTAGATTTTTGAGTTCACCAATTGTGAACTCTGCACGTAAAAATAAAAAGCTCAATTGTATACAATACCACGTGCATGTGTTTCGACTGCACAACAAATGATATAGTCTACACTCAATGGCACGAATCTATCTTGAGTATATTCGTAGTGAAACATTTCTGATAATAAACATCATACAAGCAAAATAAAACCTAGTTGTGCTGTCCAGCCCTTTTACCACCGCGCTCCCGTTTGTGGACAATAAATACTCTTGGAGTAGGAGGAACTATTGGGAAGAGCTGTTCCGAGACAAGAAACCAAATAAATACCTGGTACGTAATAAGAAAAAAAACACGTTATATGCTGCTGCTGTAGTTCGTTCCGCTGCTTCTAACACTACAGTGTTATAATACTGCTTGGTATGAGGTTGAAAGCCCGGTAATTACCCGTGGGTTCGGGGACTGAAGGATCGTACCAGGAGGACTTGGAGAGCGTATCTTAGCTGAAAATCCAGGGTTTCCAGAGAGGCACGAGCGTAGTCTCAGTCCCCGTCGTGCACGTAAGGAATGAAGCCACTTCCCTGCTACCTCTAAGCAAACAACACATGTGAGTACCAACGAGTACCGGATAAATAGGCAGATTTGTCCAGGGATACAAAGTGTCCCGCTGTCCTGATTTCAACAGGTGGCGTCGTCGGCAGGACAAAGACGATTTTTGGATGACCCGGGACCGATCAAGCTTCCTCTTTCGGCGGCTCGCTACATGACTTCGACGCGAGCTGTACGAGGCTCTTGATGTTTGCGAATTCAATTGGCTAGTGCGTTTGCAAGGGGGGGCCAGCGTACCGCAGACGAATCTCAAGGCGCCTTCGTGGACAGCTGATGTTCGCTTCTCGGCTGCTCTCGACAGCTTTATTCTTGACGTTTACCTGGACTCTGGGCGGTGATTTTCTACTTGTTGACGTTTTCCGAGTTTTCGGGTCTGGCAGGTGTGTTCCTGGGCTGTTTCTTCGTTTTTTTTGTTTTACTTGGTTGGGGATGGTTTTCGCGTATTTTGTCCTCCCTACCCCTGCCTGCTCAGTGTCGGGGCTGGTCAGGGTACATAATCGAGCCACTTATCTGCGGCACAGGGCACGTTTCCAGAGTTGTCGGCTGAGCTTTCGGTGTTTCCTGACATCTTCCGTGTCATTTTTCTTCTCGTGTTTTTATCTTCACTTTTCATTCTTCCATGTGCATCTTCCTCGCCCCCCACATGGCGATGGTTGCGTTGACGATTTCTTCCAGCTCCTTAAGGCCACGTCTTCCTTTGTTTTTTTTGCGTACTTTGCCGGCTTCGCTGCCTTGCCGTTCAGAGGTGTGGGAGTGGGTTTCGAGGAGCCGCATCTTCGACTCATGTTCTCGTTCGTAGGATCGAGGTTTCCATGATATTTTCATATTTCTGCATATACGACTCATCAGAGTGGGCTTATGTCATGTTATTCCTTTGTATGAGGTTGAAAGTCCGGTAATTACCTGGAGTCAGACACTGGGATCGTATCTGTAGTACTTGGAAGGTGTACCTTAGGTGGAAAAGCAGGGGTTTTCCACAGTGGCACGAGCGTGGTCTCAGGCTGACGCTTATGGAGCCAGAAACAAAAAAACGAAGAGGATTTCCCCTTGATGGTGTTGAAACCCACATACATAGCCGATGGAAGATATAATTTTTTATGCCGCACAAGGAACAAACTCCGCTTTCAACACACAACACCTACCACCGCCGATGATTCCTCGCCTGACAGGGCACGAGATGGCGTCAAACCTTCAAGGCCGTATGCTCCACTGCTACGAGAGTGCTCGCTACCGGGTTTGAGGGTCGTTGATGCTGTGTGGCCGAAGTTGAGAGCGCCTGACCCATTTCTTGCCGCTTTTTCCAAGGCAAAACTGGGTCCCAATTCCCCCCTGAAACAAAAACAGCCAGAAATGGGTCAGGCTCTCACGTCTCGAGCAAGAGCTCCGGCCACACGGCATTGAAGACCCTCAAACTTGGTAGCAATCACTCTCAGAGCAGTAGATAGAGCATACGGCCTCGAAGGTTTGATTTGACTTCATCACGTGCCCTGTGATGCGAGGAATCATCGGCGGTGGTAGGTGTTGTGTGTTGAAAGCACAAGCTTTCATATAAAACATGGTTGGGCAGTGACTGGAAATCGCTCGTGTCCACCGACGGCACTACCCTGGGGTTTTTATATACATATACATTCGAAAGCTTATTTTGTTTTCGGGTTTCTGGTCCCAATAGAGAAAACCTCAGTCCCCGTCGTGCACGATAGTCATAAAGCTGCTCATCTTATTTTATTCCTAGGCAAACAACATATACATGTGAGTACCAACGAGTACCGGCGAAAAAATATGTATTAAGCAGAACTGTCCAGGCATACAAAGTGTCCCGCTGTCCTGATATTAACCCTTTCAGAACTGCAGTCTCGTTTTCGGGACAATCCACTCAAAATCCAAGTAGTCTGTTCCCAATACAGGACCGCAGCCCTGGAGGGGCTCTTGTATTTAAATATTAAGTAGATGAATACTTGAACAAAGGAACGCGTTTAAATTCACGGCGGTGGTGATGGTCGCACATAGAGTTTAAATAAGTATATTTAAATTCATTTCAAATATAGAGTTTGTGCAATTTGAAAAGGCAAGAATGCGGGAGGGGAGAGGGGTTGTAATAAAGTGAAAGGCTTTTTTGGGAATGTCTTGCTGTTGTGAAAGCTTGACGCTTGCTGGTGCGCAGCGAAGCGGACAGCAAAGCAACACGCAGAGCGCAAGGAGAGGGGCAGCGAGCAGAGGTTTGGTATTGGTTTGATCGTTTTTTCGGGCAAGATGAGCAATGCAGGCCAGCGACGGGCTCGCTTTGTGGTGCACGAGGACGACACAGCCCCGAAACGCGAAAAACCATGGACCAGCAACAGCGAGGGGGGGGGGGGACGAAGGGGAGGGAGACAGGGAGGGCACCATCAGCACCGGGGGAGATTATCTCGGAGCAGGCTCGGTCGCAGGCTCCGGCAGAGGGGTAGCTCGAGCAGACGAGCCGCCCACACGAAGCGGCAGCAGGCAGACGCCAGCCGAGTAGCTACTGGGAGCCGTGCTGCGGCTCACACAAGTTTTACAGCAACATCCGCAGCAGCAACAGCCAGCACAACAGCCAGCACAACAGCCGCAACAGCAGCAGCAGCAACAGCAGCAGCAACAGCAACAGCAACAGAGCAGCACAGCAGCAGCACAGCAGCAGCAATCCAAAAATGGAAGCTGCTTGGTGCTGGTGCTGGTGCTTGCTGGTGCTGCTGGTGCTGACGCTGTCTATCTCTGTT
>JBBMHQ010092550.1:0-10577 GCA_037834295.1 Postelsia palmaeformis | reverse complement strand
CCTCGGATAGTTGTTGGCACCATTCTTCTCTGCCAAGGCATCTGTGTCGTACAGGGTGCTCGTCCGTGACTCCGCCAGCATCATCTGCACAAGGGCAGATGGAAGCGAGCATTGACAGTTACTGAAACTGTTGGAGCGATCGACAGTGTCTGGTTATATAGCACTACATCCTAGACCATTCGGTCAGGACTCAGTCAGCGCTGACTGAGTGGTTTAGCAGGTACTTGGTGCTATACAACCACATTCCACACTGAGTCCAGGGGAGAGAGGTGCAATCTGCTCTCGATTATAGACATCGTGCAGGATGATAATACACTCAAGGAAAGTATCTGAACCATCACTGCCAAGGGAGGAATACCGGTACATTATACCGGTACCTTATGAGCGCAGTGGCTGACCCTGACTCTTCCGAGCTCCTCCAGTATAGGCTCGAAAGACTAAAGCACTTTGTCCTCCAGGTCCTTGGTGCTGACGGCAGGGACCTTAGCGGCACGTCTTTGCGGTCGTTTCGGTCATTGTGGACAGGGCAGTCAAGGTCCGTTCAGGTTGGCACGCAGAAACGAAAGCATGGTGTATGACTTGACATGTCGAAATATACCCCTCGTACCCAGGCGTAGTGTCAAAGTCAGCAATCAACCGCAATCTAACCAACTTCGTGAAGACCAATTTACTGTTCGTCAAGGATAATCGACACATCTCTTCAATAGATGTATCCGGGCGTATTTTTGCCAACTGTTGATTACATTTACCACGAAAGAAAAACAACACGAGTGGATAAAGTGAAGTCAAGTCAACTTACTGGCAGCTGGCACTTCATTTCCGGATCGCCCTGGAACGAAAAGACAACAGATTGCGGAATAGAAAGCATGTGATGGGTGATTGAAACGAAAAGACAACAGATTGCGGAATAGAAAGCATGTGATGGGTGATTGAAACGAAAAGACAACAGATTGCGGAATAGAAAGCATGTGATGGGTGATGTGGAAGATCGAACATGAAACATTGGCGCGGCCCACCCTTGCCGCAATACCCTTGGTTCATACTCACGCGAGAAATTTCACAGCACTGGCCCTTGCTCGTCTGGCCATCTCCTCCTTCACCCAGCTCAAGGTGGATTTCCTGCCGATGACGTGGCGTGTTTTCAACACACCGAAGATTCCCTCCACCCTCGATGATGCTGTCATGTTGAGGGTCATAGCAGTCGGGGGGGAGCAGCGGGCCCAGTGCTTCCATTGCCTGTAAATACAGCGATTGAACCATGAGATAATTTTTTCGTTTTGTCTAGCAAGGTATTGTGCTTTTGCCTCTGAGCATAAATTGAAAACCATGATCGTATACATACCCGTCTGATCGTCGGACTCGCCCGAACAGGTAGCCGCTGAGGTAAGCTTGGCACGCCGTGTCCTTGACCATTTCCACTACCTTCGCCCACACCCCGTAAAAGGCCTACAACCCGTGGACGAGCGGCACGGCGACAAATACCTACGGCAAACGCTGGTAAGGTGACCTTTAATTTAAATGCATCACGTATAGAATACTCTAGTTGAAAAAAACGAGCGCAACCTGCGCGAAGCAAACTCGCAGCGAAACGTGGTCGCCGGTTCTCGCATTTTGAGCCGTGTGACTCACATTGTCCGACGAAGCATATGCGCAAGCATACATCAAGCCTTGTAGGTGTAAAGTGCTTTGCCCGAGCGCGTCTTGGCACTTCTTCTTTATATTTTTCATCAAGTAACAAAGGCAATGCAAATGCACTGTGTTTGGAAGATGCTCCGCAACCGCACTTGTCATGGCAGCGTCGTCGTCCAAAAAAATAACCTTCACGGTGGGAGGGAATACACTACAACACGTTAGGGTTCAGCCCGTAAGGGCGTGGCACGCGAGCACAAAATAGGCAATAGCATTACGTGTTCGATCGACGACAAGTTGAGACAAGGTGAGCAACACACCACCAAACTCCACTGCGGCAATGGTAAGCACCAGAAAAATTCAGAGCGCCTGTCGTTTCACGAAGAAAGTGGTTAACCCTTCAGTCGACAATACTTGAATCCGCACCCCTCAAGTTATCGTCGCGCTCAATAAATTGTTCGTGACAAATGAACGTCGACCAACACAGTGACTGGCTGTTCATACGCAACGCACCTGAGGGTGCCCATCCACAAATGGCGACAAAATGCTTCGAGGCGTACGCGAACGAGGTCGTCTACTCGTCCAAGAAGAAACCTTGCGATAAAATCACAGACTTGTTCTCGGAATCAACACCGATGAACAGCATCAGTTTCAGGTCATACCTGCACACACAAAGGACGCAGGGACACGTTTGAAACACGACGGACGGTTTCGGCGATACCACAACTACGAAACTGTTAACACATGTATACAAAGCGGTTGTTAAAGTCTGGCAAATCATGGGCATTCGAAGGTCCGTGTGGTTTCCACAAACGAGACTCACTTGTTCGTCGGGTAGGTGCTATCCTGAATAAGAAGGTGGCTGTATTGCTGCGCAAGGAGTTGCCGACCGGCGGTACATGCTTCATCGACCTGAACCGTCCAACTCCCACTTGACGTAGCAACCAGGCGTGCCGTTCAACGACGCAACTAGATACATTGCGTCGGTGGGCGTCGATCACATCTCGCGTCCTACTTTATTCGACATATTCCGAATCTAAAACATTGGAGGGAGGATCGCAAGCACTACGAGTGACCATCATAGTGGTAGAGGGGGGAATTATGCTGAGCGGATTTTTGCAAGCATGCGACGAAGGGGTTCACGGCGGTACCTTGTTATTCAGGTAACACAGTGTTTTAGAGAGCATGCGCAGTGAACGACCCTTTCTATGGGAGTTGGCACGCGCAAACTTTCAAATGATGTACGATATGGGTAAGATCATGAACGGCCCTGGGAACCTCGGCAATATGACTTGCCCGAGAGACAGGTAAGCTCGTACGACAATGTATACAAGAGGGGATGCATACAGGCGAGTCATACCACACACTTTATAGCATACCGCCTGTTTTGTGTGTGCCTTGCCTAATTATTATGAAGCAAGTACGCCTGCGCAGCTTGAGCGAATCAATTTTTGCGGCCGTTGTTAACGCGCTTCCTCCACCCCTCAGCATACGACAACATGTACTGTTTCACTCGCCTTCTGACGGCCCGTCTCTCCCAGTTCAAGAGGCGCGAAGTGACTTGCGATCAACCTGAACATGTCGGAACAGGTTATCCCTGTTTTTGTCTATGTCGAATATCTTCAAGGCATTCCTCCTCAATGCTGTCAGGAGGAACCATATCCTTATTCTTGATCAGCTCCACCGTTGCTCAAGACGGTAGGTAACGAGTGCAAAAAAGTACCATCCCCGCGTTGACCCTTTTGGGGAGTTTATGAACAAGAAGCGGAGCAAATTGTGCTGATAATCCGGGAACGACAAGGCAGGAAGGAGCGGAAAACTGAGATTACCTTCCCCATCGTCGGCGGCTTGTTCTTGTTCCAGTTCACCTTCACTTTAAAGGTACACCCACACTAATGCAAACCGGTTCGAACATAGGCACAGAGGTGGAACGGACGCGAGAGACACAAATTGGTACACACGGTGCATACGTGCAGAAGGCGTATCAATATGTCTGGCGAGGTGAAAGGCAGTAAGCCAACTCGTTACCAAATAACGGCTTGTTCTGCCTTTATGTTGCGATGGTGGGGGTAGAACGAAACCAGGGCAGAGTATTGACGACGTAGCCCTCTGTCTCTCGAAGTTGGCGACTTTTGGTGTCGATGCAGGCTTGCGAGCGCACTTGCAAAGTAGCTCCATCCTTTTCCACCGACTACAATGACCTTTGATCTGTGGTAGCACGACGACATACATACAACGACGTACAACGGTCATTGCGGATGAGTTACGAATGTGATGCGGGGTAATTCACACAACATGGCAACACGACGTTGTCATGCGCTGAGCTATACCAGATTTGGTTCGACGGTCGTGCACGCACCCTGACAATTGTTCGGATGGTTGTAGCAGACTGGTGCCCTGATCGGACCAGGGAGGCTTCGACGCCGTCCCAGATCTTCTTCCACGTTTTATCCGGATCAGTTAGTTCGGCAAACTCCGTCCCATTAAGCAGCTTCGGTAGGCCTGTACTATTGTTCGCCCCGTCATCGTCATCACTTTCATCCGCGAGGATGGTGCGAAAAGATGCAGCAGAACAATCGCACTCCAGACACATTTCGCACGTCGAGCTGCACACCCGTGAAAACAAACCTGGACGTCACATGCCGACATCGCAACGGAGTGTGAGTCCCATTGTGGCCCATAGATGGGAAACTTCGCCGGTGAATGTGTTAAAAGCATTGCGTTTTTACATGACTACACTGAGAGAACAGCATCCGTACGTTTTTCACTATTAGTCAATGAATACTGCCTTCTCTTCCTCTGACAAGTATGAATCTTCACCGTCCCAATCTAATGCAGAATCGGATTATTATCCTCGCTAGAGTCGCTTTCCTCGTCGCTATCGCTGGTGGTGTGTCCACTTCCAGCATGTACGTCGTATCTGCTTGGAGCAATAACGCGAAAACAAGAACTGATGGAGGGACCTTACTGACGGTACCGGAAAATAAAGATTTCGCGAGTTGATAATGAATACGTTTACCACGAACTTGACCATGAAGTTGTCCGAGATGCGTAGACAGCGACACCTAAATTACAACACGTCTAAACATTTACCTTACCCGCACGTACACGATGGACAGCAGTACATGAGAACCGAACATCACCCAAACAACATGAAGCGGCCAACACCTATTAATTCCATGGTTATGGGGTGATGCATCACGCAACTTGCAAAATGGGTGTTCCGTAGATGGGGCCTCATGGTTTTTCTTTTGAAATTTTGACACAGAAGGTTCTCGCTCACCTTATCCAGTAGCTTGTGCCGTGCGCTCGTCACCTTCTGACGGGAACGCCGCGCCTTAGCTGCGTCCCGTTTTCCCTGGGATCGTAGTTCCCCTGCTGCCGTCACAGTGGCTTGTACACCGGACTCGACGGCAAGTCCGGCGGCCTGTTCAAGCATGAGAAGGCGAAAGGCAATAGCGTGGCCAGTAACGGATGCATGGAGCTTGGCACGTGACAACCTGGTCCTGCTTTCCAAGAGCAATGCCATCGTACTAGTTCTACCTGCCAGTGAATGTTCATTCTGTGTCAGGAGAAAACCGTACCGCCTTGAGACCGTTGTACGTTTCCATCGCCTTCTTCGCCGCTGCTTTTGCCGCATCCTCAGCAGCATAAAGAACGGCAAGCTCGTGCTCCTTGGTCAATGAAGGCACGATAGAGGACACACAAAACGTGTCGGTTTTCCATTGCTGAATACAAGATATAAAACATAGGAAATGTCGACTAACCATGTCTGGCCTAAACTATACACGCCACAAATCCGTATACACTTACGAAATAACTCCCAATTCGTTCCATACATCAAGCCACCCGTCGACGCGAGGGTCACGCCCCCCGCCGACCGAGTTGGGCGGTGGCGCCTAATCTCTCGTCGGGGACACCAACGGCTGTGCGGGGCGGGCGTCGCACCGTCGGGCGGCCGCGGGGGGTTGGGTGGCTGTGGGGAGATCAGGTATCCCGCAGGGCATACTAGAATAGTTATATGTTTGAAGTTCCAAAACGAGACGACGGCTAGTACCGAAAGGTGTTTAATTGATAAGTATTTACTCGCGGTGTTTGTGCCGCTTACCATAGCCTGATGTTGATTCGACATAGCCATTACTTCATCTGCCCCATTCGGTTTCATTGCTCCTGCTTTCTTCTTGGCTGCTGTTGAAGCAGCGTCTACCTCAGCCGACTTCGCCTTTCCTTCCATGTCATTTTGTGTCGTTGCCGATGTCGATGCCGCTGCCACTTCCGCTGCCACCGCTGCCGTTGGCTTGGCCTTTGCGGCATCCGTGGTTGCTCTCGTGGCCCTGGGCTCTGCACTCTCCGCGGCTACTGCCGCCGCTATTACATCTGCTGCCTCTGTGCTTGCAACCGCCGCCTTGACCTCTGCGGCCCCCGTGGCCGCTGCCCCCATTGCAGCCACTGCCGCTTCTGCCTTCGCTGCCGCCGCTATCGCTTCCACCTTTGCCCTCCTTTCCTCCTTCGCCACTGCCACTGCTTCCGCCGCTGTCGCGGGTTTGGCCTTTGCCGGCTCTACCGCCACTTTCGATTCCCCGCCTTTCTGGTCGCTGCTGCCTTCCTCTTCCTTTCCTCCTTCGCTTCCGCCACCGCTGTCGCCGCTGCCGACGTGTTGGCCGTTGTCGCCTCTGCAGCCTCTGTGGCCGCTTCTGCCGCCTTGTCCTCTGCGGCCATCGCCGCCACTGCCGCCACTTTGGCATTGGCCGCCTCTTAGATCGCTGCCGCGGCTAGCGCTGCCACCCTTCTCTTAATTCCCTCCTTCACTTCCGCCACCGCTGCTGCCGCTGCCGCCACTGCCGCCGATTTGTCCTTTGCCGCCTCTACAGTCCCTGTGGCTACTTTAGCCGCCTTATTATTTGCGGGCTCCGCGACCGCTACCGCCGCTTTGGCATTCGCTGCGTCTATGGCCGCTGCCGCCGATGCCGCTGCCGCCGCTGCTTCTGCTCTAGCTGATTGCCTCGTTTCCCATGCAAAACTTCAGCTGAATGCTTCTCGCGTAGCTGATCATCCTTCATGAGCGACATGGGTGGAAACATAACCGGTTGGTACAACAACGTCTGAGTTAGCCGATGGATTGAAGGTCTGCGAGCATGAGTGGTAACGTTACACGAGTTGCTACTTAACATGGGGATACTCGCAATCGGGCAGCATCTCTTTCCCTACATGACACACCTAACGCCCATGCACTCCTGCGCACCAATGCGTGCAAACAGTGGAACTGTCACTACAGAAGCCAGTCTCACCAATGTAAAGAAGCGAGATGACGAGCAGAGATGGAGAGGAAACGGACGCGAGTTGACCTGCGTCCTCATGACTGAAGCAAAGTGGTTCAAGCCCGTCACCGTGGTGTCCTTGCCTACCTCTCCAACTTCCACAAGTCCAGGTTCAGTGATGGGGTCGCTGAAGCTTCCGTACGCGACTGCCACTTGTTACGAAAGGTTCCTGCCTTGCCATTGGAGCCGGGCAAACACCACTCACGCAGTTCACCGCCGTACTGCACGAAGTGCCGTGATTTGCGCTGGTCGTCGAAGGTCGACCCTTTTCTTCCTGTGCCCTTCGACATGGCGCCCGCGTCTTACTTTTTCCTCGCCATCGCATGAGTCGGGTCAATCAACTTGACCCTGATGCCCAACGCTTCAGAGACCAAATGGGCGGAAAGACCGCCACCCCACGCCCCGTCCGGGCACATGCGAAGAATTTCGGACAAAAGTATAATTTCGTAGTCGTCCTGCTTACAGTCGTTGGCTACCTGGTACTTCGTGAGAACGGCGTTACTGTAGTATAGGCAGGAGTGGTGCAGGTGACGATTCTCTCCCACCAGTTACTCGGCGTTCATCACGGCCTTCGCAAGCACCACGAGCTTCACATGGGGCCAGAAGTAATCGTCGCCCCATAGGCCGTGAGAAAGTGAACGCCACAAGCAGTTCCCGTCGCCTTCTACAAAGAAGGCGCGATACACCTGGCGGAACTCCAAAGGCAGCACCTGTGTGGCGTTACCGTCAAACAACTGTCGGGCCTGGGGAACGACACCGGAAACACGGCAACCAACGGGCCGTACGGGTGCACATTCCTTACGGATTTGAATTAGTGAACGTCGGCAGAAAAGGCTTACCTGATACGTGCTATATCGTGTATATTCGCCGATCCGCCATGGGTTCAATAGGAAGATGGGGCATAAAATATCCTCTGAACTAAACTTTACTTCCCCGAACGCGTTGCGAAGGCACCGGCAATATTCAACCTACAGATGCGGAACGTGAAACGGGGACTCTTCGTCCAAGCACCAACTCGCTTGCCGGCCGGATAGGCAGTCTACTATACCAGTAGAGCGTACTATTACGGGGCACCATAGTAAGTAGGACCAATTTTTGTTGGTAAAAATAGGTGAACATATAGGATTTTGTGTGTACCACAGGTTCTATTTACTATGGACCCCCGAAATAGCAAAAAACAACGCGCCCACAACCCCCAAAAAATCGACCCGACCTGCCTCTTCCTCCACATACTTGTTTGCCGGCCGGATAGTCAGTCTAATATACCAGTAGAGCGTACTAATAATAGCACAAAACAACGCGCCCACAACTCCCGAAAAATAGACCCGACCTGCCTCTTCCTCCACATGGTCCGGCACGATCGGATGCTTGCCCACGGGGCACCCAAACACTCCCAGTGCCGTGCATTCCTCCGTGCAGAAGTTAGAGTGCTGCTGACGCTTGGAGATGGCCGTCTGGCTGGAGGCTCCACCCCGAGTGTTTAGCA
The DNA here is from genome assembly GCA_037834295.1 of Postelsia palmaeformis. Classification (NCBI taxonomy): domain Eukaryota; class Phaeophyceae; order Laminariales; family Laminariaceae; genus Postelsia; species Postelsia palmaeformis. The sequence goes on along the minus strand of JBBMHQ010092550.1, from coordinate 2,144 downwards.
AGAAGATGAGTTTGGCGAGCATGCCGTCTAGCTCCTCCGTTTTTTTTCCCACGGTCGTGTGGCACATCACCTTGCCACAACAATAGAGGGCGTGGGAAGGACGGCATATATCTCGAAGGGAAGCCCGCATCGGGCGGAAAATGCGGCATATTAACGATGCCGATGGCTCAGACAATTGCTCCGGCGGATACTGACCCCAACGGTAGTACGGACCGGCAAACCTTTGGCCGACCTCTACATCGCAACGCCCGGTGTGCCGATGGTTAACGCCAATATGTAACTCCCTGAGAGTTGCTACGAGAAAAATGACGGCCTTCTTCTTACCTTGCCCGTCTCGCTCAGCTTTGTCGTCTTGCTCCTGCGTTGATACCTTCGCTTGCTGTCTTGCTGCCGAGTTGAAATGTTTTTCTTAAGTCCAGCCATGGTGCTGTCGTCGTCCCGTTTCTGTCGTTCAGACGAAGCACCGGTCGTTCTTGGCGACCAACCAAAAACACCGTGCGTCGTGTTGTTGCTATGAATCGCGAATGCCGACACTACCTTTCATGCACGACGAAGACCACCATTCGTGTCAAATATCACGTGTCGAGGTACGCCTGAACGGGCCCCTAAATATTTTTCGGTGCTGTGCTGACTGTAGCTCGCTTTACGCTTGACTTTCCCCAATTCTGATTTGGAACTCCGCTACGCGAAACGCCTGCATGCCCGTCTACATGTAAGTAGTGTGTACGGAGACAGCTGTCACCTACGTGTATACCAGTGCAAGCCATTTGATGCTATTAGTAGCATGTCATTATGAGATCTCATCCTAAGTACTTGCCCTCTGCAGTAGACCCTCTGCAGTAAAAGTATGCAATAAGTACGTATCAACAATTTTTCCACAACCCGCTGGCGTTGGGACACTACACACTTGTTTATGTTTCCCTTGCACAAATAATGGAAATATTGAACACCATCCTTGCTGCCCTTTGTCAGCTAAGCACAATCAGCCCCGCACAATATCGCATGATGGAGGTATTGACATTTTAAAGTCGCCAGATTCGAATACACATGTGCCTCCTTCACAATTCTGTTTGGCGTATCCCCTTATTCGAGCCGCGGGCGGCGTTGGCCGCGCGCGAAGCGGAGCCCTTGTAATGTAAGAATTTCAAAATTCAAAATTTGAAGAAAATAGACCGGTCAGCCCGGCACAACAAGTTGGTTGTATCTGCTTTGTTTTGCGAGGAGATAACCCGGAACAAGCTGCCTCGTCGAGGTACTACAACTGCAGCAGCACCTAGACGGGGGATGCTAACCTTCTATTGGTGCTGGGGGGTGTTCGCCTGTTCGTTACGGTAGCTAGGCGCTTGCAACCTAGCAGAAGGCTTCCCTACCAGGCTTGCTGTCTCGAAGATCTGAAACCTCTCTCTCTTTCTTTTCCATTTCGCTTGCTCTGCGATGCTGGCGAGTAGGAGCTGGGACGGGAACGGGTGTGTCCATCACCGAGTGCGAACTCGCCGGGACGTTTTTTTGGATACAACTTGACTAGCAGCAGAAAGCGCGAGTTAGGAGCATTCGATGATAATCGGCGAGCAGGAGAATGCTGAACTCTCTTCACGTTAAAAATGAAGGCACGTTGAAAACAAAGGCACGTACCGGGGGGAGACGGGACGACATTTATTTGTGACCACGACTCATCCAGACGATCGCTGCGGGTGAAACCTCCTGCGTAATACGATTTAACCAGGCACTATTTTGGGCTCGAAAGTGAAAGTGACGATCAAACAAATAAAAGAGCACACTGACTGGTTGTTCTGGGTGCCGATGCATATAGATGGAACGGTTCAATATGAGCACAAATACTGACCGCGATTCGTCTGCCCCACCCTGCGTCGAGGTGAGTTCAGTTTTGGTGCGGCAAAACCACTTCGTGCCAAGCAAGTGGTCTCGCAAGGGTGGCGGGTAGATTTTCGAAAGCTGGCAACGAGGGATACGCGCCGAAAGAAATATGATGGTTTTACTTGTACGACAGCCTGTGCGGTATGATATGGTATGATATGGTCTGGTATGGCATGGTAAATTATGTTGTGAGTGGTTATCCAACTGTAGACTATCTACGGAGATGCGGTGGGAATTCTGCTTTCCCGAACAGGAACAATAATAAAATG
>JBBMHQ010092528.1:0-10580 GCA_037834295.1 Postelsia palmaeformis | reverse complement strand
GGACACTGGGTGTACTGATGAAGTTGGGTAGAAAGGACGATTTAATGTGAAGACAACAACAACAACAACAACAACAGGGGCATTCTCAAATCCATAGCTTTTCGACAAGCCTGACTGCTGTTGTAGTATCGTGAGTAACTATTAATAGGTTGGCGAGATATGATTTGCCCTCCATAAGGACCTTTACTCATGGCACAGAGGAAGTATTCATATTTGTTTCTGAGCGTGTCGGTCGTTCTGAGCTGTGTTTCTTACGCCCAAGTTCGTGTGTTTTGAACAATTTGAGTACCAGGTACTCGGAGTATATATTTTCTCCACAGAAAATCTCTGAAATGGAGGCTCCCACTATCCTACTTGTGAGGAAGTCACTATTAATAAGGCAGGAAGGATGATATGCACAGGGAAGGCAAGTAAGAACTTCGAACGCATTCATCCCGAAGTTAGTGTCCAACAAGTCCCTTTCTCAAGCAAGAAACCCAGACTAGGTCAGCATTGCTGCTTCTCAGCATGCTGGCGATGATGATGGCGATGCCAATGGGATTGTTCTCATGTTTCGTAGCTCACTGCCTGGGGGTGCAGTCCCTGCTCGTACGAGTGGTGTGTCCCAGATTTGACGGGCACAGCAGCACGAGTACGAGGCTCCTGTACGGCGCAAATAATCAAATATTCGAAAAACAGACACGCAGAGAGACTTACAGACATGACCTAAACTCCCGCTTTTTGATCTGCCGTGAGGCCACTTTGACGGACGATGCAGCCACTCTCGCCAGCAGTATCTCCCACCCCTTCGACGAACTCAAAGAAGGCCGTTGCCAGGTCTCGTTGTCCTGGGAAGCCATCGATTCCACAGCAGTTGCGATCTCTATTAGGTAGAACTTCTTGAGCAATATGTGTTTTTTTGAGGGACGTCGGGTTTCACAACATATGCAGGCCCCGTTAAAAAGGGGCTGCTATTCCATGAATCCCACGCGCGGGGGTGGCGGTGCAGTGCAGAGTGCGCGGTGTAGTGCGTGTGCAGCTTGCTCGCTGCAGGGTATCCCTCATGAAGACTTCGATTTGTTGCATTCAGCCTGTCCATAGTGTCTTGCGTCAGTGGATCGGCGGCGTCCCCTTCAATCCGCATTCAAATCGCGCAGGACAACCTGTACTGCTGTCCCCTAATGAGAGCGTAACTATCAAAACGAGTAATACACTCATTGCGCGTATCTCCACGCCCAGGTCTATTTCCACCTCCCGGAATGTTGCAGCATATGGGACGCCAACTTCTTCACTATTAGCCCTGGGCGACACGTGCCTTAGACGCCTCTCGGGATCCGGCAGGATAGCCGCCCCAGACAAGAGAAGCACTGCCGCGAGAGCTCGCCTGGAATCGAAGCCTGGCGATGTCAATGTTGATGTTGCCCCCCCTCTTGAAGGCGTCCCAACCTATCTTGACGACCTCCAAGACCTAAATGCGGAAATTGCTGGGTTCATCGGTTCCCTCGGCGACCCAGATTTCGACGCCCAGGACAACGTTCCTACGGTGTTTCCTGCAACGGATCGCCGCCACGGCGACTACCACGAACGAACAGGTTAGTCTTGTGCCATGGTGCCATACTATGGGGCATGACCCTATGGTTCTATTAATAGTCATCCCCCATAGCAGCCGGCGTCCCCGATGGCTTGGTAGGTAGTCCGCTTGCCTATCAAGATCAACTTCTTTGGTTCAACTCTCACCAAGTGCATGCTCGTAGAGTCTTCTCCTCGCACAATATAAATTGATTACTATTAATAACGGAAAGCGTGAGAGCGTGAGTCATTAATAGTCACATTCGATGAAGATCGACGAGCAGTGGGAATGCTGAACCCTATGCGCGACAAAAAAATGGCACGTACGGGGGGGGGGAGAACGGCAGACACCTGTGACCGCGGCTAGTCCAGAACGTCGTCGAGGGTAAAATCTCCCACGAGTCAGGCTGGAAAGTGGAAATGACGTCAAAAATAAATCGAACAAAATACGAGTACGTATCAGTGCCCTGAATCGTTGCTGCTGCGTTACTGAATCGTCATGAGTTATGAGTCGTTGCTTGTGGGATAACATGAATCGGTATACCCGATTTTGGCCATTGCTCTTTTATACTGGTATATAACAGAATGGCGGTCGGTGAATGAAGCCTTTCGCCAAGTACCTCGAAGGTGTCGTCAGAGTTATTCATCAGGTTATACGTACGTATCTACAACTGCTGTACCTCCTGGTACCAGGCTTACAATTGTAGATCCGTGGCTACCTGTCAATGCCTCTCCTGTGCTCGTATCTGCCCGGTATAGACCACAGGGTTGTCTTGAAATCCCGAGGGTGTCGCATGTTGAAACGGGGGAACATGGGTTTCGTGTACGAGTATATGTTTCAGCCTATACGCGAAAATTGTTGGTGTTGTAACGCTGCTGCTGCTGCTGCTGCTGTTCTACCACCGCCGATGCGCTGTGCAGGGGCATTTTAATCCAGAGGAAGTTTGGGTTGGGGTCGTCGAGCTCATTCTGTTCACAGGACGAAAACACACGCATGTGCATACTGCAGTACACGCAGGAGTACCGTTGCCATGTAGCTGGAGTAAAATTAAAGACTTGACGTTTGGCCACTGTTGTACCATGGCTATCATAACTGCAACATCTTAACTGGTATACAGTGTGGTGAAGACACAGCAGCGAGCAGCAGATGGAGAGTATCATGAAAAAGAGAAAAACTGCCAATGCATTTCTTTCATTGAGCCTGACTGTGTACCTGTTTCCTACTGCCGGAGGATCCGACAATGGGACGACACAAACAACACGCGCACACTCACGTACACATACACGCAGAAGAGGCACCGTTCACGGTTGTCGGAAAAGGAGTCCCTCGAAGCGCGGCTGTTTTACCGTACAGCCTAGTGTTTAACGGCGGCTGTCGTGCTTCAGATTCAGCAACATGGATGAAAAATATGGCACTTGACGTGTCCATTGACCTTCTTGGCTCTGGCTGAGCGGAAATTCGACCCTGCGAAATAGACAACAACTCATCGCGATCTTGAACGCTTAGAGCACTCATGACGGAGCCCGGCCGGGGCCCAAGTTGGTAACGCAGTGCGCATTCAGGCCTTCTGTGTACACCACAGCCGAGGTCGTGAGAAAAAAACCGCGGCTAGAAGAGAAGAGATCGCCGATGAGCACAAAAAAAACCGCGGCTAAAAGAGAAGAGATCGCCGATGAGCGAAAAAAATGCATATACGCGCTACGACACCTGCATATGTTCGTGCAGAGGGCGCCCTCGCTGAAGAATCTCGCTCTTTGAACAATGAAGTTCATTTTTTCACGATAAACTAGAAATTTGGACGAAGAAATCATGCTCAGGGCCGGGTGCGATACTAATTCTGACATAATAGCCAGTAGTAGCCTGCGCTGAAGGTAGCAGCAGCTTAATAAATGAAGCCCCGACGCCAAATTGACGGTTTCTATGAGCGGACGCCTTCCGAAGTAAGAGTGCCAGGTATGTACCAGGTCGGCATCGAAGGAGTAAAATGTAGTTGGACCTTTCGGGGTCCCGGCAAACCTGAAATGCATACAGTAAGAGCCCAAATAGCGAAGCAAAGGATTTGTATCCATATTCAACACTACTAGTCCGCGTGGTTCAGGTAAATCTGCAGCAGCAACAAGGCACAACAACAACGCTGCAGAAGGCAACACGAAGGAGCAGGCCAACAACTACAACCAGTAGAGGGAACCCGAACTCTGAAGCTTAACCCTCACACCGACCACCACCACCCCGATCGCCATACACGCACGTGTGAAGGTCACAACCTCGGGAACAGGAGAGCAACGAAAACCTTTGGCTCTGCTGTACAGCAGCATTCTGGGAACAACTATGGCATATGCAAACCCCACGAAGGTGGATACTGTGGTGCATATGCCAGCCAGCAGCCCTCCCTCCGAAGCCGCATAAATGATGCTCCTCAACAGGTGACTAAAACCGAATCAGCGCGTTTATCTTCTGGATTGCGTACCAGGTATACTAGTTGGCCTTCTTTTGAAAGGGCGGTTCCCGTATGATACCTTCAACGTTCAACCGTTAACCTTACACGCAATCGCCGTGTGCTTTCAGGCTATTCAGATGTGACAGCTCCGGTTTCAACAAGTCAACACCCCTGCAATAAACCTACCTTTCATAACTTGCTCGCATGCGTAAGTAGCGGTCCTGGTAGATTTTACTTCACTTCTTGAACAATCGATTCTGATTGTGATCATCTTCACCGTCGTCACCGTCATTGTCGCCATCATGGTTGTCACCATCATCCCAGCCACCACTACCACCACCAACGTCAGTGGCATCAGTCTAATCATCACCACCACCACCATCATCACCGCAATTGTTATCAACATTAGCCTTACCATCATAACCCTCACTACCGTCAGTGGCATCAGTCTAATCATCACCACCACCACCATCATCACCACAATTGTTATCAACATTAGCCTTACCATCATAACCCTCACTACCACCACAACCATCATCATCGTCGTCGTCATCCGTCGTCATCACCACCACCACCATCATCATCATCAGCATCATCATCACCTTCGTCGCCATCATCTTTATTTTTATCTTTATTACATTAACCCCTTTAGTACCGCAGTCCCGATTTGGGGACAAACCAGACTAATTCCAAGTGATTTGTCCCCAAACGGAACTGGGGTCCTAAAAGGGTTCAACATCAACCTAGTCATCCTGTTGAAAACGATATCCCCAATCCCGGAGAGATCTCGTTCTTCCTGCAACCTTGGCGGTCGACGACCCCAAATGCTTGAGTATATTGGTACATTTTTCGAAGACACCCCACTCTGTCCGGAATTGTCAGGATATGGCCTTTTGATATGGCATGGACATGAACACTCAAACGACTCTTCATTTTTTAAATCTTCATTTTCCGAATAGCGTGGCATCGATATCTTGTATCTTGTATGCCTCTACGGCAGGTGTTGTTACAGTAGTGCCTACTGGTGGGTAATCTTGTTTAGAAAACAGACATGCTGCAAAATACCGGATTATATTCGAGCGCCCCTCTCGTACGTGAGCCTTGGGAAGTCAAATCTGGACGGTTCCTGTTTTTTTCTTTCGTGTTTGGTCATATCTGCCGCCCCACCTGTTCACAGACTGCCGGGATGCTCCAGCGCGCGACCACACAGATAAACGACACCAGCAGCAGCAGAAGCAGCAGCAGCAGGGGACTACGCTCAGCGGCCGCGTGGGTCACACCGACCTTGCTGAAGCACGAGACAAACACGCCCCCTTCTCGCATGCGCAGCAACCGCGGCGACTGACGCTCGCCGACCATCCCACCTCTCTCGCCGGCGCGGGGACAGGCGAAACCGGCACCGGGGACGTTGTACTTGAACGACAGGCATCGCAACGTGTCTTCAGCAGGCTCGAAGAACGTCGAGCGAATTCTGCAGCGTCGCGCACGCCATCTCCACACGCCGGGCAAAGAGAGGGGGCATCATTGAAACCAACCATGGATATTGCGAGCGATAGCCACCACGCAGGCAAACAAGTTTCCTCTCGAAAACAGGGAGGAGGTCTTGAGGGTTAAGGGAGGTCTCGAGCTAGGAAGTCTGTTTTGGTCCTCAACGGAGCAGCCTGTTTCGTGGGGGAAATGCTAGCGAGCACGGGGGAGTCTCAGGTGAATATGGACAGATAACATAGTTTCAGTAGAAAATATTTTTCGGTCTTAAGGATGCTACGATCGAGGTGCACCCAAGGTTTTCGACGCTCCTTCACCTGAGAACTTTTGCGCCTCACCCGCAAGCCGCCCCTTGAGATAAAATCAAGTGCGGGCCGATGGACAATCCCATGGCATACCTCGTCGGTCAGATATATCTTGGGCGCATTGTGCTGTCGTCGTCGTCGCAAGCGCGGTTGTTTTTTTTATTTTAATTCTACTGTGGCAACGGCCCATCTCTATACTGCTGCCCTAAGAGCAGCCCGCCTACTCCTATGCCGGACGTCTTTTATAATTGTGTTTTTATGTCATTCACGGAAGGCGCGAGTCGCGAAGGTGATGGAGGAGGCCGCTGCAGAGTTCAACATCTTGCTAACCGTGTGCACGTCTAATCGGTGAGCGTCTGCCAGTTTATTTCGTCAAGCTATATGGGTACATGGCCGGTGGCTTGGTAGGTATTCCGCGCGCCTATCAGTATCGATTTCGTGGGTTCAAGTCTCACCGAGTGCGTGCTCGGGGGCTTTTTTTTGCATAAGAAAAAAATGATTAGCCGAAAGCGCGAGAGCGTGAGTTAGCTACATTCGATGAAAATCGACGAGCAGTGGGAATGCTGAACCCTATGCGCGATAAAAAATAAAGGCACATACCGGGTGGGACAAGGGTAGACACCTGTGACCACGGCTTGCCCAGAAGATCGGCGAAGGTAAAACCTCCTGCTAGTTAGGCTGGAAAGAGAAAGTGATGATAAAATATAAATGAAAATATGGAGCTATTTACAATCGTTTCAACTTCCTCTAGCCCGCGGATGTCATTCGATTTTTTTTCAAGAACTCAGTAAGAATCCCGAGGGTGAACCGACTCTTGTCTTTCACGTATCTTACATCAAACCGGAGACAAACGTGGCCGGGACACCTCCCTTGCATAGTGTAGGCGTTACAAAATCCTTATGGAGACATGGAACAATGTAGGACATCATCAGGTGCACCGGGTTGATAAGTTGTCGACACATCGAGGGCTGTACCATATTAACCCTCGTCTTCACATGGAGTTTCTCACCCCCGCATTGTGCAAGGGAAAGGTCCCGACTACCTGCGCAGCATCACGTACATGAGATACGCGGGCGTTTCCCCCTTGAATCTGTTCATATCTCTCCAATGCATTCAGTCATGCCAGTGAGCGCGTCTTTTGGTCGCGCACTGAATTCTGGCGGAGGCGTAACAATGCGCCAACAACACCAAGACCTCTAACAGCCGCAGCAACTTCGCTTGGAGCAAAAACGACAGCGTTGAGAGCATTAAAAAAAAAACTGGTGCATGATCCTGGGATGGGGGGGACAGGTTTACCGCAGCATTTGCTATTTCATAGAGCAGGACGACAGTGGTTGTATTGCTATAGCTGCACTCCTCATGAACCATCACGGGTGACGGCTTGGCCTCACCAGACCGGTCTACTATTTACGTAACCGTTGTTTGCAGTGTTGGCAGAGTTGTACACCCTTCATGGGGAATGAACTCCAGCAATTATCAGGGACGTGGTATCATGGCTGTGCTACGTACACACTTTTTGCGTCAGATAGTCCGGGAATATGTGACCATCGTTGGTATTTGTATGGTATTTTTTGGTTCGATTACGGTTGTTTTCACTGCATGTCTGCGAGCCGTCACTCTGACAGTACCCCAGACAGTAGGGATGCTCCTCTCTCCGTTCACGACTACCGCGTGTGGCGCGCGGTGCAGGCAGCACTCCAGACAGCGACCGCTGTGGTCAGTAGCCACGAGTTGGTTCGTTTTGGGAATGGGGAGAACTCTATGCTGTAGTGGAGAAGATATCCGGAAGCATGCTAGTCCAATTTACGCATGGATTCAATTATATCCCTACGCCTTTTTCGTCTCGTGTATATTTCAGGTGGAAAGCGCCGTGGTTCCTAGCCTGATTTTGTATTTTTTACTAAATTTCCGGGTTTCCTTGGGGTTCCAGCACCTTTGTTTGACCCCGGACTCTTTGGTGTGAGAGTTATTGTGAGATGAACGATAACAATTTGACTGTCAGTCCGCATGTACTGTTGCAGCTATTTCCCGAGCATCATGCCGAACCCGCCGCACGCCAGGCAGGCAAATCTTACATGTGACCTCACAGCGGCGTTGCATACCCCCCGTTTTCCCTGCTTTGGGCGTCAACTACAGCGAACATGAACTGCTGGATCGCCTGTGCGCTGGAAAGTACGACGCGGTCATCTATAACCCTGCCGGGTTCAGCGCCGAGGTCGTTAGCAGCGCCTCACGCAGGCAACCCGTTCTGCTGAGCGACCCCGCGCATTCCCAACTGGATACTCGACAACCGTCAAAAACCCGAGCGAGCGCGAGAACGAGATCCCGAGAACAGAAGCGCCCTTGAGTACGGCTTAATGCGTGCTAGGTGTCCGATCGTTACTCTGGCGCCCCGAGATGTCCCCCTTGAAAGGCGCGTGCCACATGACTTTAGATTTGGGCACCCGGTTGACTATGCGGGAGGCTACATAAAAGGATTTTCAGGGGCTGTCTCCTACAGGTTGGCGATAGCTGCGGTCGCCGACATGCTAGAGAGCGAGCGGGAATGATACGATGATGAGGGCGAGGTGTCTTCGGTTTTGGTCGCTATTAAAAGTGTCTTTTCTTCTTGCGTTTGTTGGTTCTGTCGGAGTGGACAAATCTTCGTGATCAAGCCTTCTGTTCGATCACTTCAGCGATTTTGTGAAGGAGGCTAATAGTTCCAGTGGCCTACGTGAAAGAGGCAGCCTTCGCTAGTTGCTCGGTGTTGAAGTTCCATACGACTCCCCCCGCCGCGGTAGTCGTTGTAGGACTCATCAGTCTGGGACCAGCCTAGAGGAGACGGCAGTACTGTAGTATCACAAACCGTCGCCTCTTCAAGCGAGGTGATCAGCAATGGGCCGTAGACTCTGCTTCTGTTGTCCCCACTTCTAGCTTTGTTGTATAACCAATACTTTGTACGTACGAAGCAGCTAATTGCTTTCTGAATCTTCATGGCTTCACGAGTAAGTAGATCCCGGGACGCGACGGGGCAAGAGGAGCATGTGCCGGATATGACCAACGGCGTAGATTGTTGGATATGTAGCAAAATCGGTATATTGATGCGACGACTGCAGAAACAATACCGTGCTCGCCTAGTCACAAACGATGATGACGCAGCGACCCCAGCAACGATGTTTCAACAGCCCCAAACGTTGGCGTTGCGGTGACCCCGGAAACGGTGCTCCATTAGCCCCAAACGACCACTACGGTCGACGACTCCAGCAGCGATGTCCAGCGCACCCCGATATATATTTCCCCTTGGTTTACCTACAGCAGCTGGAGGTTCTGTTGCGGAAGTTCGGAATTGTCTGTCTGGCTGTCTGTCCCCCCTAAAAAAACTCCAACCCTCGCTAAATCTGATCCCAAATCGCCCCCGACGTTGACATGCATACCGTGAGAATCGGTATTAGTGCACACACATACTAGCGGTTTGGGCCAGCTTTCGAATTCAACGGAGCCTTGTGTCTTGAGCTACGCGTCCCAGCCCCGCCCGCGGGACAATCGCTTGTAGACAATCGCTTGCGCGACAGTCGGCACGAGCAGCGATTTTTTCCGCAAATAGACTACAGCGCATCGATCGTAACAATAGTTAAATCACCTTGTAGAAGCTTGGGTCAATCAGCGGGGTTGGGTACCGGCGGTAATGAGGTCCTTGCTCGCTGCTTTCGAACGGCCGTGCAAGGTCGCCTGTCGCTGCAAAGTCTTGACCTCATGGGGTTTGCGATATATTTTGTGGCATTTCACGGCATGGTCACTTCCCACACTAAATCGAAATACTTATCAAACAGATAACAACAGCAGCAATCCGGAAGTTCTTGACGCCGTGCAAGGTCCCAGAGGTATTGGTGCTCGATAGGAAGGACTCGCAAGCATGGAAGTCCCCGCACACAGAGTGAAGAGCGTACGGGCACCAATTTCCTCGTGGAGGCGCGCCGCGCTCAGCAAGGGTCGGAACGGGGCTGCTGCTACCATAAGGTGTGCCAAACGCCCCCGATCACTCGTACCGCTCCTCGAATAGCGTAGGTCAACAGTTGTCGCGAGGGAAACACGGCAGTCTTGCGATGATGCCCGACAGAGTTCTCGTAGCAGGTGCCATCACTCCTACTGCTGTACGGCATTTCCAAGAGAGCTTCTCCTGCTTCTCCGCCCCCTCGTCAGTAAGAAGGCGGGCCTGACTATACCCCCTGCGGCATGTCTTAGTGACACGGTCCGAACGTTGCTGTGGACAGGCACAGTCTGCCTACGAGTAGTCACTCGTAGAGTTTGGTCTCGTTTGGAAGATCTCAAAAGAACAAAAACCGTTATGACAGGTGTCCCCACTACTGCGGCTGTACGACATCCGCAGCAGATATAATCTTGCTTCTTTGTCCCCAGGTCAGTAGGAAGGTGGGCCTTACAACCCCACCTCCAGAGTGTCTTACAAGGCACGGCCGGAACGTTTATTCGGACAGGCACAGTCTGCCTACGAGTACTCGGGGAGTAAGATTTCGTTAGGTAGAACTTGGGAAACAAAATCCGTTCAATAGTTTGCGACTTACCAACCGCACCAACACGGGAAGGTCTCGCTTGGGTGTGCGTGCACAGAGCCCGCCGGGACTGGCATCGGTGCCGTGGGCGTTGATCGCTGCCGCTGCGAGAAGGTGTGCAAAACGCCACGGGTAACCGTTCCGTACTCTGCGTTTGTGTTTGCTGACCACCAGCTCATGCTGCAACACTATGTGGCGAAAATCCAACCCACCTCTCCACTCGAACCACTCGTATCTTCTACCTTTATGTCGCATTT
>JBBMHQ010092527.1:1476-23119 GCA_037834295.1 Postelsia palmaeformis | reverse complement strand
GGGAAGGGGAATCAAATGGAAGTAATATTCCTGGCCAGAGTGGCGTTGTACTGTAAGTATCAATACTACTACTCTCACTCTGAGTGTAAATACTACAGTAAGTGAGGGAAACTCTTTACCTCGCAGAAGAAAGGATACTTGTGCCATGCCTTGTAGATGGGGTCGTTTACGTGCCTGGCGAAATCGACTCTCGTTCTGCTGGACCCCCTGTACCCAGGCGTAGTAGTTGGTGGTGTCTCAGATACGATACGCTATGCCAGTATATAATAGGAGTCTGATGCTGATGTTTTTTGTCGTCTTTTGCTGCCATTCTTTTTCGCTACCAGGTGGTCCCAACACTAGACCACGCCCTGCCGATCGCGGTGAGCCAAGTGCTGGCGTCACCAGGCCAGGAGCGGCAGGCGGGCGCCCTAGACGTGCTCGCCTGTCTCTTGAGCCATGGGGTGTGGCCGTCGGCTAGGCAGATCGTCGTGGTCAGCGGCTCGGCCGGCTTCGAGGCGTCGAGAAAGTGCTTTCTCGACGCGATGTGCGTGGCTGTCAACCCCCTGCTGGTGGGCATGATCCTCTCCCTGAGGCTGGCGGAGGCGTCCGAGGTAGGAAAGGAGGGGCAGCGCCAGCTAGTCTCGCGCCTCCAAAACGAGGTGGAGGACTTGCTGAACGAGGTCTTCGAGAGGCTGCCGCATACAGTGGACGGGTTCCAAGAGAACGGCGTGGAGCAGAGCGGCATGGATGTGAGGTCACTGGCCACTGTACAGAGGGCGGTCGGGAGGGGAGGGGCGGGGTACACGACACCATGCTTTGCCGTTGGTAGTCGTATGATCATTACCATGCATGGTCATAGTCGTATGACCGTAGAAGCTCGCATCCCCACGATGTCGGCACGGAGCACGTCGGTTTTTGACAGACCAGGAAGACCTGGGAGGAGGGGGTACTTCGCGGGTTGCGTATATTTCGACGGAATATTGGGGTGTTTGCGAGGAATCTTGTTGGGTTGGGTGTCTTGTGCTCTGCTTCCTATGAAGCAGTGAAAGGTGAACTGCTGCCGGAAAAAGCTACCCGAGTGACTTTCTTCAATAATCTTCGAATAGTATCCTTGAGTCAGGTCACTCGGTCGGTTAGTTACCAGACGGAGCAACGTCTGATTGGATACGTATCGCCTTCGGATTGGTCCTTTTAAATCACTCGGAACCTTAACCTTGTCGGTTCCCAATATATATGTAAATATGCGCATATATATACATATTTTGGGAACCGACAGGGTTAAGGGTCTGAGTGATTCAAATAGACCAACCCGATATACATATATAATATATAATATATAACCCGACCGAATTTTGTTATCGCTAATAAACTTTGTTATTGCCTCCCTTTCTTCGGTAGCTTTCTTTCTGGTATGAGGGCCTGACGGAGGAAAATATCATACCGCTACTGTTACGGCGGACCATAGTAAACAGGACCAAACATTGTTGATAAAAATAGCGAAATATACAGGTTTTTATGCAAACGGTAGGTGTAGTGTAGCACCTGTGCTCGTCGTTCGTACCGAGGTAGTCGCGGAGACATCGCAGTGTAGAAGTTGCGGAGAAGTCGCCGTGATAAGGCCGCGAAGCAAGGGTCCCTTGTAGCCGTCGTTACGGCCGACGTAAGCCGAGCAGAGTTCTTCGTTGATATTCAGCAAGGAGATGCTAGAGCTAGTCTGGCTCGGTGGGGGACTTTTTGTCAGCCCTGAGTCTGCGGCGGACTACGTATCTCCCGATAGCTATCTCCCGAGGACGGGTCAACACCGTCAATGACGTGAAACCGCTCGTGACCCCCGAGACTTGATATTTTCTTGACCGGTGACGTGTCCTTCGCGCTCGCGTGTTACGAGATCTACGATATCTCCGACCCTGGCTTCCACATAGGTCCTATTTACTATGACCCCCCGTAGTATAAACTCCTTTAGAACTCCCCCCCCGTTTGGAGATCATTTCGTGCTTAGGGCCCATATTAGCGGGGAATTATATTTAAGAATAAATAATATTCTGTTTTTTTTCCTCGACACACCTATGAATAGTACGCCGTTCCCCCATAGGACCCAACACACGTTTTTTTTCGAAATCGAAATAAATTCATTAAAACTAAAAAATGTATATTTCCAACTATTAATAGAGTCCTCCGGTCAGATGGGCTCTTACCGTACGATTTTTTTTTGTCTAGCCGTGGTGATGGGGGTATTATACCAAGAAGCGTTTTTTTTTGTTCCCCATTTGATCTGACTGCAGTCGAGAAACTCACAGCAGTGGCGGCGACCTATAATGTCATTTGACAAAATGTATTGAGCCGGCCTGTTTCACGTCTCGTGTATCTGAAGGCAGCCGTATTTCGATTTTTTAGTTGGTTTTCGGATCTTCCTAGGGCTCCGGCACCTTCTTTGTGTGGCCACGGACTCCTTTTTGCTTGATTGAGAGTTAATGTGATAACAGCAACAACAACAACAACAACAACAACAACACAGCCATCGGAGGCTGTGGTGCAACATGTCCGGCGTACGGACGAAACGAAAACCGGGTGGACCGTGACTCGTGGGATCGAAGCGGAGCACTCGAGGCGAGGCCTACCCAAGGCGGGAGACAGGGCTGGGCTGAGCTGGGATGCCCCTCGGTTGTTTTAGGATCGCAGGCCCGTCGCTGGGGGCAAGCCAGTCTAATTTCAAGTAATTTATCCACTAAACGGGACTGCAGTTCTGACGGGGTTATAACAGCGATTCCCTTGGCCGGTACGTATATAAATGAGTTGCCCATACATTTTTTTCGTATAACCCGCTCTCTCTTCCTCCCTCCTTCCTTGAATCCTGGGCCGGGCGGGCGGGCTGTGCAGGCGTGCTCCATCATATTTGCGCCCGAGAAGATGTCCCAAGACAAAGAACACCCCTATCGCTTCACCGACGACGGCTTCGTGGACAGCCGCATCAGAGTGGGGCCCCTGGCGATTGCCCTACAGGACCGGCACCAGCTGGAGCTCTTCTGCACCCAGCCGCTCGTGCTGGACTTCATGTTCCGGAAGTTCACGTGCGGCTTCCCCAGCCTCGACGCCGCGGACGCGAAGATGCAGGAGGCGCAGGAGGTGCGGCGCTCCCTCCGACCGAGCTTGCTGTCCGTGCAGGAGGGCGCTGACCGTCGGCCCTCCGCCGAGGCCGCCGGGGACGTGTTTTCGTTGCTGGCCGGACCGCACCAAGCGTTCGGCAGCTTCACCTTCCTGCCTGGGGTGCAGTTCATCCTTACACAGCTCGTGGCCAGGCCTGGGTTTTGCTATTCGGTGCCTGCCGTGAGGATGGGCATGTACCTGATCGTATACCTCGCGATGATCGCCCTCTTCGGCACGAGCGTGCTGGTGTACCGTGGCACTGTGGGCGCGGCGGAGGTTATCTTCTTCATTTACGTCATGGTGAGGCGGGAGGGGGGGAGGGAAAGGATACTCTTGTATGTTGCATGGCCGTAAACGTATGATCATGGAGGGGGGGGGGGGGGGGGAGGGTACTTTGTATATGTACTTGTGATTTGGACACCGATATCGTAGTAAAATACTTGAATTCAGTATAGATACGGCAACAAAAAGCGCTATTGTGTTGTGAGCAAGCCTTGGAATGTTATTGTGACACGTTTCCTTGCTTAATCTTGAGCATAGAGTACCGTGCACCAGGTATGGTTTATTTGGTATGGCGCTCGCCATTGGGCACATTTGATCAAGTCCAATTTTCTCACATCCAGTAGTATAAAACCCAAACATAACGTGTCACGGGGGACTATAGTAAACAGGACCAAAAGTTGTCGGTAAAAATACGTAAATGTATAGGCTTTGTATGTACCGTAGGTCCCATTTACTATGTCCTCCCGCAGTAGAGTAATGCGGCAGTGGTAGTTCCATGATTTCATATCCGAGCAAACCGCCTCGCAATACATACCGCAGTAGGGGCATATTTTGCCGGAGGTATTGCTCCGCTTCAGAGTGTGTTGGAGCCTGCCCTCTGACCACCAGGGAGGTCGACTTTTGGCGATGAGTTCACGTGAGAACGCCAACATCAGTATAAAAACCCCAATGTCGTATTGAGTTGTGCTCGCACTCAAGTATATCAAAGTGTGTTTCTCTGCTTGCTTCTCGCCTTCCCCCCCGCCCCGTGCCGGGCTTGGGCTCGCAATTTCCAGGGTGCAATCCTTATCGAGCTCATCGCGGTGTATGACGATCGAGCGGAGTACATGAAAGATCACTGGAACGTGCTGGATGTCCTGGCCTTCGTCTTTTGCGGGTCGGCGTTCGTCCTCAGGGTTTTGTACCCTGACAGCTTGTGGGGGCGGGCTCTCTACGCCGCAGGTGCGCGCTGCGTTCGTCGTGCGTCTCCCGAGTATTTTGCTTCAGATTCCATGATCACAACAGGAGGGGAGTGCCGGCCGCGAAGCTGCGATACCAGTGCGTGCCAGATTTTTCCCCCTTATTTTCTTGTCGCAGGTATTGCAAGTACAATTGGCCTCTCAAGAACAAAATATGAGCTCAGTTCCGGAGGGTTTATGCATAAAATTCCCCTCTGTCTCCAGGATCCAAACCATTGAGCGGACGTTATTCTTTTTATTCTTCAAGTACTTCAGGTGGAGTATCGTATGGAAGATATACATAACTGGAATATACTGGATGTACTGGCCCGTGCGTTTTGCGTGTCAGCGTTCGGGGTAAGGGTTACACACAGACCGCGACCAGTTGTGGGGGCGAGAACCCTCTTACCACGCTTGCCGTCGAGATGCGTCTGCGAAAAACTTTGCGATCGATGGTAACATCCTATTTTTGGCAAATCGGAGCGTCGGAAGCTCACCCTGCCGGGCGCAAACCCGTGATACGCACGTGCTCACTTAGTTCTTTGTTTTCTGACGCGGTGAACGTTTTGACTTCTACTCGTACAAAAAATGGTTGGGCGATTCTAGGCCAAATTCGCCGTCATCTCTCCCCCCACCCCCCCCTCCCCCCGAAAAAATATATGTGAGGATGGAGATTGAAGGAGCTACTTGCGGGCTGGGGCTGTGTTCTTTTTTTTATTTTTTGCAAGACAAATTCGGATTGAGAAAGGTACAACTGGAACGTGCTGGGTATGGCCTTTTTTTTTTCGTGGGTGGGCGTTCGTGCTGATTGTTGGGTTTCATACATGCCCTGATGGCTTGGAGAGGCGAGCTATGAACGCCGCCGGTGCTGGTGCTGGTGCGTATGCGACTTTGGTTTCGTTTTTTAGAAAAACACTATCTGCTACTCGATCGCTGCAGCTGGAGGCACCCCGCCAGCCGCGGTGCTGCCATTTTCCCAGTATTTTTTGTTTTGTTTTTAGTTTCCTGACTTCTTTGACCATTCGGCAAAAATGCTACAGCAACATGTTGTGTAGCACTCAATCTGGATTGTTCGTCTCTAGAAGCTTATCCCACGCTGAATCCGAAAAGTTGGAAAACCCGCATGTACCTCACTATATTCAACTTGATTTTCCCCAAAGCATGGGTTACTGCATAATACTGCTGCCTTTATAGTGCCAATATGTGCTATCGGGCCGATACACCGGCATTATAGCGGGCACCGGCATCATCCCGCACATTGCTACACTGTCATCCCGGTTAATCCCATATGTACGAAGCAAATCGACCGAAAACATATCAAGCACCGGCATTATCCCTCACAGTCCTACAGTGCCACCCTGGTTAATCCCATCTGTACCAAGCGATTCCACCGGAACTCAACGAGTATCGAGCACCGGTATTGTCCCGCACACTGCTACACTGCCATACTCGTTAATCCCACCTGTACCAAGCGATTCCACCGGAACTACTCCGAGCACCGGCATTCTCCCGCACACTGGTACACTGCCACACTGTTTAACCCTATCTGTACCAAGCGATTCCACGGGAACTATTTCGAGCACCGGCATAATCTCGCACACTGCTACACTGGTCAATCTCATCTGTACCAAGCGATTCCACCGGAACCATGTCGAGCACCGGCATTGTCCTGCACACTGCTACACTGCTCCACTGGTTAATCCCATCCGCACCAAGCGATTCCACCGGAACTATTTCGAACACCGGCATTCCCCGCACAGTGCTACACTGCCACATTGGTTAATCCCATCCGCACCAAGCGATTCCACCGGAACTATTTCGAACACCGGCATTCCCCGCACAGTGCTACACTGCCACATTGGTTAGTCCCATCTGTACCAAGCGATTCCACCGGAACTATTTCGAGCACCGGCATTGTCCCGCACACTGCTACTCTGGTTAATCCCATCTGTACCAAGCGAACCACCGGAACTGTTTCGAACACCGGCATTTCCCCGCACAGTGCTACACTGCCACACTGGTCAATCCCATCTGTACCAAGCGACCCCACCGGAACTATTTCGAACACCGGCATTGTCCTGCACACTGCTACGCTGCCACACTCGTTTAACCCTCATGGGGCTGCAGAAAGTCCAGATATGAGGACAAATGACGTAGAATTCAAGTGGTTTGTCCGCCAAAGGGGACTGCAGCCCCGTTTCGGGGACAAACTAGTTCAAATAATCTGAATGGTTCGTCCGCAAAAGGAGAACTGCACTTCTAAAAAAGTCAATCCCATGTGAGCCAAGCGGTTTCACCGTCATTCCACCAGGTACCGGATAGAGGGAGCACACGCCTATTACTGCTCTTTTGCTGTGCTCGAATCCTGTTTCCGTTGTCGCCAGGATCATTAGGTTTGGTTGCTGTAACGACTTGAGCGGGAGTGGTGCCCACTGCTGCTGCTGCTGCTGCTGTCGGTGTAACTTCCTCCCCCCCCCCCCCATTGCTATACGACTACGGCTATACATGAAGTTGAGTGCAAACCCCTCCGCCCCTTTCCCCTTCTCCCAGTTGCAGCAGACATCGAACCGAAGATTCTACTCGAGTTGTTATAGACGAGTAGTATTCGTGTGGAGTGACGAAGAAAAGACAAAAAATGTTGTTGCGTGCTCGTGAGCATATAGACTTCACCACTTTTCTGTCACCACTTCGGGGACGAACGAAACGGCCGATTGGTCTTCAGGTATACACCTTCCGCACATTTCCGGCCGAAGTGGCACGTGTCCCACTTAAATCCCAAGTAGTTATGAAGGGGTGAAGTCCGCGTAGTGCTGTACAGATGAACTGGAACCGGTATAACAAGAAAGTGTGCATACTGGGCGAAAGCTTTCCTGCCCAGATTTCCACGAAGCATAATAGAAACGAAATCAATGAAATAAAATGACGCGGGGCCTTTAACTCATTCACCCGCTTCGCGTTTCTTGAAGGCACTCGAAAAAGGTCGATCTAAAGGTTCGTCTGTGCGTCGGCGTTCGGTGCCGCCGCGAGAGTATAAAATAGCGTGTGGACCCGTTTCCGAGCCCTCGCCATGCCTAATCCTCAAGCTTCATTGCCTCTGCAACGGTGCACTCGTGTCTGCACGCAGGTGCTCCGCTGCTCCTCTTTCGGATCCTATTCTTTGCCCAGTTTCTACCGGCACAAGGGCCCATGATTGAGGTACTGTACCTTTTTTCCTTTCTGTGACTGACGCATACCGCTGTAGGGAAAGTGTTTTTTTTTTCTTGTCTTTGACTGATGTATGCTGCGTCAGGGGTACCGTACCTTTTTTTGTTCTCTGTGATTGACGCACACTAACGGTAGGGGTACTGCATTTTTTTTTTTCCTCTGTGATCGACGCACAATACGGTGGGGGTGCTGTACTTTTTTCCTCTGTGACTGACGCATACCTGGTACCGCTATAGGGGAACTGTGCTTTTTTTTTTTCTCCGTGACGGACAATTGCTACGGTATGGGTACTGTAGCTTTTTCCCCTGTGATCGACGCATACTGCGATAGTGGCATACCTTTTTACCCGTGACTGATGTTTACCGCTAAAGGGGTACAATGCTTTTTTTTCTGCGACTGACGAATGCTACGGTATGGGCACTGCACCTTTTTTTTTCCCGTGACTGACGAAAGCTACGAAAAGGGTGCTGTACCTTTTTTTTCTCGGTGACCGACACACATCACGATTTTCACGCGGTTGACGTGATAAGCGGTAGACCCCCGAAAGGCTGACGCCAGGTTCTCGCAGCTGCTAGTATCACACACAGCTTGCAAAGCTAAGTTTCGATGAACTTGTTCGATGATCTCACTTGTGGGTGTGTTTCTATCTCTTATATCCCCCGACATTCTTCCCTTCCGTTCTATTTGTGCCTCATCTTAGATTATTTTCAGCTTGGCTGGCGAGCTGGCCCGCTTCGGAACGATTATGATGGTAGTCGTCATGGGGTTCGCTATGAGCTTCTACGCACTCTTTCGTCACTCGTGCACCGTCGGAGCCTTCCGCACGTATTCGGAGACGTTCATAAACCTCCTCCGGGCAATGCTGGGAGAGACTCGCCTTTTCGACGACTTCACGGTGACGGTGGAGTGCTGTGACGACAAGGTCCTCCCCTCTGACGAGATACACTGCGGCGATTTCCTGACGGAGTGCTGCCACGAGATCGAGTCGGAGCATTTCAACGGGGTGGTCGGCAAGTTCGTACTCGTCGCGTATCTGACCCTCATGGGCATCATCCTGCTGAACCTTCTGATCGCCGTGCTGAGCGAGGCGTACGTGGACGTGAAAGAAAACATCGACAAGGAGGCCAAGGTGTCGAGAACGCTCGTGATCCAGCACTACATTCAGGCGGTGGAGGAGGACATGCTGCCCTCCCCGCTGAATCTGGTGCAGTACGCGGTGTCCCTGCTCGCGATGGTCGTGGGCCTGTGCCTCGGGAGGAAGGGGTACTTCAGGAAGGCGGAGTATATCTCGGGTCTGGTTTTGTTCTGGTTCGTCTCGGGGATCTTCGCGGTCTCCGCGGGGTCGGTCTTGTGGGTCGTTTCCTGGCCCAAAGCTGTCGTCGTTTTCTTCGGGAGAAGAACCGCGATCAGGGTGTATAAAATTCCGATGGCCACGCAGCTGGCCGTCCTGCTCTGCGGTGTCGCGATGCCCCTGTACCTCGTGTACAAGTGGCTCTGGGCGTCCACGGGGGGCGCCCTGTGGCGTCGGCTAGCATTGGCAAGGTCGCTGACCGGAGCCGAGTACAGCGAGATCGCCGTCTGCGCGCAGAACGACCACGGGATCGTGGGAAAAGCACTCAAGCTTGGGCCGGGCGCGGCGGACAGAGGGAACGCGCTCAACGTGCAGCAGCTGCGGGAGTACCTGGCCAACCCGATGAAGGACCCTATCGTGCAGCGGGACGAGGAGACGCGGGAAACCACCGTCGAGCACATCAAGCTCTTGCGAGACCACGTAGACGGCATGGTGGGAGAGAGGATCAGCGAGCTGGACTCCGCCACCGGGGTTCGGTTCAGGGGGTTGAAGGCCGGTCTGGAGCGCGATGTCAGAGCAATCGTGGACGACCGGCTCTGTGCGCTCTCGGAAAAGGTTGGCCGGGTCGACGACAAGATATCCGCGATACTGCGCGGGATAAAAAGCAAACAGTATGCGGGGACTCTGATTCCGGCAGGCGCCGGGCGAAAATCGCGCACCACAGCGTAGAAAGTGGGCTACAGTGGTAGAAGACCAGGCCTTTGGTGGGCGCGTCGAGGTCTTCTTTCGTTTTTTTTCTCCCTTCGTGTGGTATTGTAGTTTTAGTGCATGGAGGGGGTAGATCAAAACTCGTCAGCAAAGTGCGGTCTCCTGTCGTTATTACGTGGCGGCTTATAGTATTCAGATCCCACGACGGACCCCTAAAGCGATGCCACAATGACCGGAAATATAGTGATCGTTTAGAAGTTAATATGAAGACCAAGAGGTCGTAGAGTTTTCGCCTCGAGTGTCCCTTATGGTTCTGATTAAGTACAATTCGCTTTCGGAAAAGTTTGGCCGGGTCGAGTAATATTATGAACAGCACCTTTGATAGGCTGTATGCCGCTTGAAGTGCCAAGAGACTGCGGCGTGTTGGATGCTTCGGCGTTCACGGGGTGTCGCGCGGCTCCGAGTTTGGTTTTCCTTCGTGAGTTGGCTTTTTTATTATGTTGGCTTTCTTTGCGTAAAGTAGTCAGTTGGCTTTCTTTCACGCAACTAATTGGCTCCCATTCGTTAACTTCAGATGTCACGTAAGGTTGAGTTTCTTTTCGCAAGTTGCCCATCTATCGTGGGTTGGCTTTCTTTACGTGAGAGGGTTTCCATTCGTAAGGATAGCTTTTATTTCGTACAATAGCTTGGTTTTATTTTATAAGTCAGCCTTCTTTCGAAAGAAACTGTCGGCTTTCTCTCGTAAGATCGACGGATTGTGCTTGTTATACGCAAAAGAAGATTTCTGCGTGCAGTATCTATATTGTATTGAAAAGGGGCAAGGTTTGCTTTTTGCGTACCGACCGTGCCGTGCTCTTTCGTGTTGTATTCATGTATTTATGGTACCTCTTGTTGGTTCCCCATGAAAATTTTACCGGCTCTCATGTTTTGGCGTTATAATGTGCCACTCTCTCCGAAAATATACCGAACTTTTGTATTGAGTATGACTACAAAATAGTTCATTATATTTAGAGATAAGAGTTGGTACACCGCTTTTGAGGTTTGTGCTCGAAATCACAAGACAAAGTCATTCGGAGCAGTGATGATATCTTCGGGCTGGCACCAGCTTCGAAAACATGGTCGATAATCCACTGAAACGCCTCATTATATCTTCGTTTAGAGAAGATTCCCAGGCCGTCGGAGTTTAGGGCTAACATTAGGATTTTGCAACCAGGCGTATTCGAACCATGTTTTTGAAATTGGGCCAAGCAAGGTCTATTCAGCAGTATATAGGCCCACGAGTGAGATACTACCCTTTGAGGACATAACACGAGGCTCACTTTTCGGGGGGCGCCAAGAAAATTGGATGGAGAAATCGTGCTCAGCAGCGAGCGGTATGTGCACTGAGTTGGGTATCATACGCACAGCCTATGCTATGCTATAGGTTGCTGAAGGATGGCATCACGATATGATTTCAACTCTGGTAGGGCTGCAGTCTCAATCTGGGGACAAACCACTCAAGTTCTAAGTAAAATGTCCCTGAAACGGGGCTGCGGTGTCGAGAGGTTAAGGCTTTCGCGTACTATTTTCTACTGTAGGTGTTTATGTTTGGCGGGCCCGGACTGTACCCTGTACTGCTTACCGCTCACTTTTTTCCCATGCGGAGGGGGCCGCACCGTCGATTCGGGCCCCAACCGAAGCGACGCAATGCTCCTCCGGCTACCTAGTACGTGGTACCGCCTCACGCACGAAATAAACCATGGTGGAGTTGTGATCCAGACTGATCCCACCGCATACCCGGTATTTCCTATAATAATGTAAATCGCGATGAGGCATACGGCACTGGATGTACCCATCATACCGCACTTTGAAGCGCTTCTCCTGCTGTGGCCTTCTCGCTACAGGCGACTATGTCATCACCTCCGACCACCAGCGACTCGATGTAGACCACTGCCTACTGCTGAGCAGCATGGCGGCTGTCGTTGACCACGTTTAGGACTGCAGTCCCGTTTCGGAGACAAACCACTCTAATTTCAAGTAGTTTGGCGTTCTACGATAGAGAATTCCCCCCAATATTTCTGGGGCTCCTCACCTAAGGAGCACCATACCTCACCCGAAAACCGATTTCAGCAAAAGTCAACTTGCATACCGATGAAATCCTCCCACACGGTCCACGTATATGATGTAACACCGTCATTTTTCGAAACAAGACTGGCCTTCCGAAGATTTCGGGTTGAGGAGCCCCGTCACTCAAAAATGTTTCAACAGATATGTGCTGTTTCCGGGGGACCATAGTTAATAGGAACAAATATTGTTAGTAAAAATAACGAAATATATAGGTGTTTGTGTGTACCGTAGGTCCTATTTACTATGGTCCTCCGTAATTACCTATATCGTAGAACGCGTCTAAGTTTCTTCCCAAAACGGGTACGTAAAATGGTATAGAGGGGGGGGTGGGGGAGGGCATCATAGTGCTGTAATTACTGTAGAAGCCACGATGGACTCCCCCCCCCCCGGAATAAAAATAAGACGTATTCCATCCCACATCATGTTTGTTTCTGATATACGCTGTTCCCCTTTACTATTTCGGAGGGCCATAGTAAATAGGACCTACTGTACATACAAAAACCTATATATTTCCTCATTTTTATCAACAGTAGTTGGTCCTATTATCTATGGTCTCCGTTAACATTACTATACTATTGATTGACATATTCTTCGAAGTATTTATTTATGACCAAGTGTCGTTTCGGATCATGTTTTCTGTTGTGCTTTAAAAAACAAACGCTCCTCCGGACGAGTAAAAACAATAAATACTAAAAAAAACACGGAAGTTGCTATACCGGAAATTAACGTCTGCTAAATAAAGGAGAAATGTCTAGAGTCGATAGGAAACCCCGGGATGGGGGGGGGGGGGACTCGATCTCATGCATGGCCGTAGTCGTGTGACAATAGACCCTCATATCCCTACAATGCCGAGACGGAGGAAGTCGGGTTATCACAGACCAGGCGGGAAAGGGGGCGTATGAGACCCTCGGTAGTCCTCACTGTTGTAGTGCTGCAGTCCCGATTTGCGGCCAAACCACTCTAATTCTAAGAGGTTTGCCCTAAAAGCGGGACTCCAGCACTAGGAATGTTAAGCGCTCCAGGGTCCAGTGGCAGCGACCAAACTGAATGGTAGCGCATTGATTGGTGATTGATTGGTGCATTTCGGCTGTCTGCCAGTGGCGTGGCTGTAAAACAACAGTGTACGGGAGCGCTGGTGTGGAGGTAGATCATTTTGCCCCCGTGTCGCATACTTAAGGTATATACGGTTCCCCTCCTTGCTTTGCAACTCCCGGGCACTATTGCGGGAGACCATAGTGAATAGGACCAAGTATTGTTCGTAAAAAAGGGTAAATATGTAGGTTTTTGTGTGTACCGTGGCTTCCAATTATTATGCCCCCCCGAATTTGTTTTTGTGAATCGTCCCTCCCGATTAGTCGGTGGCTGTAGCTGTGTATAGCCGCCATCTGATTATTTCGTTCATCGCCGACTTCCCCCTCTCAAAGCCTCCCCCACCGCGTTCTCTTTCACCGCAGCCGTGGGACAGGTGTGCATCGTCAAAGCTCAACTCGATGGTGTCACTCCCGCAGCAGCGGCAGTGGTGGTGCTATAGTTCACGTTGTTACGACTTGGACCAGCTTCGACGAACATAGTAGTTGTTGATGATACTACTGTGTTGTACACAACAAGGAAACCCCTCGGTTCAAAAAATTTCCCAGGTGGTCGGAGGGATTTGCCTATAGACTTTACATACTATGCTTGCACATATAGGGTTAAACTACACAGTAGACGACCTTCCCCCCCCCCATGCACGCTTTGGGCGTAAATAACTCAATGTATGTGGAGACACCACGTAGGGTGTTGGCAGCCTCTATATTCGGCACGCCTATAGTGCCGTGCTATACTGTTAAATGTGTCTCCTGAAAAAATGCTCAAGGCTCCCACAACGTGCATGAGGGGAGGGGGGGGGGGGGGATCCAGGCCACCTATTTGTCGCCACTGGACCAAACGGGGGGGCGAAGACCACGAATTCTCGAAAAGCCCCATGAACAGCTGTTAACGCACTCCAGACAAGCTTCTATAACCGACCCTGGGCATCATGGCGCGCACGCCGCTTGCGCTGGGTCAGCTACGTCCGACGTGACAAGTCCCGCCTCAGAAATTGAGCAATTCCCCGAGACTCACCCCACTCGGTACGAGGGGGCTGCCCTTCTTCGACGGATGCTATTTATACAGTAGCCTCACCCAAAAGCTATTTTCGATGAAAATGAAAGCGTACCCAGAGGAACAAACTCGAGGTCTATACAAGTAGCTACAACAGCACGAATATGTAATTTTACAGAACACAACTTGTCATTCCGAGCATTTTGTGTTGAGCCCCCCCCTCGTCATTCAAAACACCTTCCCCTGTTTTATATAGGTTGGGTTGGCGTCGGTTGGCAACGACACAGTCAAACATGCCGCTCAATACGTGAGCTAGACAACCAGGCTACCGTTAATATGTTTATTTTGGCGTTCGCTCACAGCTGATTGTCGAGTTAGATCATTGGTGCGAGGTAAAGAACCTTTACTCCGCACAAGGGAATTGATCGTATCACGTAGTGTTCAGGGTGAGGCACCCGCGAGGCAGTTACATAGTACCCCCATTGCTGTCTCTGGAGGTGCCTACGCCGGAAATTAAATCAACTCATTGAAGCTGCCATCCATATGCAAGTCCGCCTCACAAGCGGTTCTTAGTAGAATGCAGTTCACCCTTCATGCGACTCACCAGACACCTCACGGCGCTTCGCGCTTGGTGCAAGCAATGTCTGCCTGGTCGGTGAAAACCCGACATGCTCCGTCCCGGCGTTGTAGGGATGCGAGGGTCTATGGTCATCCGACTACGTCCATGCATGATATCGAGTGCATATCTCCTATCGAGTATACCTCCATTTTCAGACGGGTTGGCCTCCTCAAACGAGCAACTATTAAATGCCGCTTATTCATTCAGTACGAGACATGTACTGCAGAAGGGTATATCCGTTCCATGTAGGACTACGCGCGCGATAATAGCTCATACCACGCCGGCCGGAAATAGAAGGGCATTTCGGTGCTCATTTTGATGCATGAACGGTTTTTACATATCCGTCCAGAGTAGTATCTGGTTGCGAGGGATAGAGTTCTGCGTCGAAGCCATGTTTCGGGTGATATGTTTACCAGCGTGAGCCCGTCCATGGGAGGAGGGAGCCTCAGAAAAAAAAGGCGACCACAGCCCTCTACCGTGGTTCCGTGGTATTTATTTGCCCTTCCCCCACGGGGGAGCAAAAGGCGAGCAGTGGTGTCCGGTTTGGGCCTAATTCAGTCATGAACCACGTGGCTATTTCTGCCACCAGGTATGTTGCTGTGGTGGGGAAGGAGTATGACCAACAAATGTTTAGATACCTCCGGGACAAAACCCTCGCCACCGTGTTCTATACATGATTGTATCGGCTGTCTTTTTCCCCGACGAGCTCCAGAGCCCTTCGGACCGCACGTGCTCCCAAAAGCGTTACAGGGACATTTTTTGTGCCCGGTAATGCCCCCCAGATCTGCATACATACGTGGTCAGCTATCAACGTTCGACGAGCACTGCATGCCTGCTTATTCCCTTAAAGCATTTATTCCTGCTGTACACACTGGTTGTAGTGTGTACTACCTGGTATTTACGGTGACAGCACACCGTCAGCATTATTAGTGAGCCCACAAGGCCCCGCTGAGCTATTTCAGCCGCGAACTAAACGCGCACAAGGCTGTCGGAGTCGCCACAGTCACACCTGACCCTCAAAAAACGCCCACAAACTGCGCTCTGGCCGGGCAATGCAGCTCACGTTTGGCGGCCGCTCTAGAAGAGTCCGAGCCGGTATACCTACTGGTTCATTCCCGGTAACAACGTGATCCTACTATACGTAGGAAACCGTGGTTCGACACCTTGACTGACCGCTTTCTCTTTTACTGAAACCAGTGACGCACTTCGTGCGGACCACCTATCTACGGATAGATAATGATGTACACTACATATTCTAAGGCAGATGATATGTACTCCCGGTTTTGTACGGTCTAGCCCCAAGTTGCTGCGTGGGACC
Source organism: Postelsia palmaeformis (assembly GCA_037834295.1). NCBI lineage: Eukaryota > Phaeophyceae > Laminariales > Laminariaceae > Postelsia > Postelsia palmaeformis. The sequence continues at coordinate 7,445 of JBBMHQ010092527.1, read as the reverse complement.
CGCACAATCAATCGACATGATTTACACACAGCACATGTCTCCCGGGTAGGATATTGCACTGCTGTAGCAGTAGCTAGCATACAGATCACGCACAACCTCTCACGATGGCAGCTGAACCACTAGATCACCTGTAGATGATATGTAGATGAAATATCTGTAGATGAACTACCTGTAGATAGACCAGATAGATCATGATTTGCCTATCGGAGGTGTGAACTACAGCATCAGCAACTATGTTGACGCCCAAAGAGACCTTGGCGTGCCTAAAGAGACCAGTCTCATACTGCCGTACACACCCGGTAGCATATTTGCCGGCGATGGCCAGCTCGCGATCGCCCCCCCGACGACAAAAAATGCCCCATGGGAAAAGGGTACACAGGGCGTTGCAGCGCGCGGGTTCAGCGGAAACGCGAGGCGCCTTTAGCGCCACCTGTTAATTAGCACCACCAATTGATTAATCGTTGTCAGCACTATAAATAGAACTCGCGACGAAGATAGGGGACATTTGGACCTATCAATAGACTACAGACAAAGCCCTTCACCTGAAGCGCAGTTATTAATAGTGCTGCCGCTCTACTACCAAGGGGCACCTCCACAACATGCTCTTCAGCTGGGGTAAGCATTGTCGCGACGGCAACAAAGCGCATCTCCACTACGTGTACCGTTCGTGGTGTAAAAGTTGACGTATTGAGCTACCGCAGCACAGTGCTGCTGCTGCTACTCCAACAACGAAAGGTGCCTATCTGCGGAGCACGCCCTCCCCGGCGATACACAACCTATTGTAGTCGCTTCAACAAGAGGCACACCTCTACAAGACGCAATACAGTAGCGGTACACACCTACTTTGCTGCGGCGCAACGGCGCTGCCGCCCGAAAAGCACACACCTACTGTACGAGTATCGCGGCACAGTGATGATGCTCCGACAACAACAGAGAACCTTCTCCGGAGAACAGACCTGCACTACAGAACTATACACCTATTGTGGCAAAGTACTGCCGCTCCAACAACAGCACAACACCTTCGGAGGACATGCACTAAAGGACTACCAGTACACACCTACTTTGGCGAAGTACTGCTGCTACTACACCAACCGAACACCTTCGGAGAAGACACGCATTGCAGGACTACACACATGTACTCGTAGGGTATACGTAGTGCGAGCAGTATACTGCCGCTCCAGCAGCAAGGAGGCACCTCTACAACATGCGCTACTGGCACCTACTGGTAGTGGTGCAAAACCCACAGCAGCGCAAAGCTACTGCAGCACAGTAGATTTGGAGCCCGAAAAACGAACAGCACCCCCAGAGCATTCACCTACTACCGTATCTAGCACACGCCTATTGTGCCCCAGCCCTGCCGCCCAAACAGCAACTCTGCCCCCACAAACCTAACCAGTACCAGCAGAGCATAAAGCCTAAGATAAGACCCATTATATCACTGGCGAATACGCACTCGACACTTCCACCCCCCATATCGGTGGCATCTGCGACGCTCCAAGTCCGCACCATTAACATAACCCCCTTTTCCGTCGCGCTTGGTATAAAAGCAATCAGCGTCTGCCTGATCGATGAAAACCGGGCGTTTCTGCTCCGTTCCGGCGTTGTAGGTCTACGGGCATGCAGCACGACTACTCCAGCCATGCACGGCAATGAGTACACCTCCTCTCCCTATGTCGGAAGAATCTGGAACCACCCCTCATCCGCCGTGTCTGTGATACATAGAGTCGGTTGGCCCCTTTCAGACACGCCCCCACGTTTTAGGGAAAGCAAACCACTTAAAAATAGTGTGGCAATAAAGAAGGGATCGTAATAATGACCTTTTAGGGCAAAACTGCTGTGGTGCCGTATTGCGGACAAACCACTCGAATTCTAGGCAGGTCGTGTTTTGGGGTAAAACCGCTCAAAATTCCAAGTATTTTGTACCCAGAACGGCATCGCGGTCCCGAAACGGCGTAGCAACGACTCCCCTCTCGAACCAGGAGGCATACAAAACCTTTCACGAAAAAAAAAGCATGCCGGTACACCGCTGTTTGATCCGACACGCTCCGACAAACCGCCCGCCGGCACAAAAGGTCACGACAAAAACGGGGTCTGAATTAGAACACGAAAAACGCCTATTAATAAGTCGCACTGGCACACCGGTATATATATATATATATCTCCAAGCGTCGCACTCGGCTTGCTACTACGCACCACCCTGTCCCGAAGTACAGGGACCATGTTGATTGAATGTCGATGTGAAAATGGTTCTTATATACTGGGACAGATTGGTAACATCTAGCCCGTGAACCTTCCACTGCTCGGACAGCTGGATCATGATATATATATCTGTCTACAGATCATCTACAGATATATCATCTACTCTCTCACCCGCCATAGCGACGGGTTGTGCAGGGTCTGAACACTACTCTTAGCGCAGATCCAACCCGGGTAACATATGCCACATGTAAATCATGCAGATAGATGGTACGGGTCCCACCCGGTAATTTGGGGCTAGATCATACAGATCATACAGATCTTCCTTTAAGCATCTAGACCATGATCCATCTGGAGGTGATCTGACCGAGGAGTGCACGCCTCCCCGCGTAGGCTTAGGGTCAAGCGCGAAGCACCGCGAGGTGTTGTTGGCCGAGTCGCCTGAAGGGTGAGCTGCATCCTGCGATTGAAGACCATTAGAGAGGACCTCCTGGCCAAACACCACCTCGATACGCCGCCGTGCGCGGGACTTCGTGCCTCCCGTTGAAAGGTTAAAAAAAAAGCAAGACGCAAGATGCGAGCCGTGCAGCGGTGCTGCAGATAACTTCTAATTTTTGCGCAGAGAGTTAAGAACATGGGAAAAAAAGTACCGCCCAAATCAAAAACGCAAGCGCAATACCCGACCGTGCAGGCGGAGGTGTCCCAAAAACTACTTCTGCATATAAGAGAGAGAAAAGGTGGGCGAGGACCACATGCTCAAAGGCCAACGCAATCCGCAGCCGAGCAGAGATGTCTGAACAACTTCCTGTCCGACGCAGAAGACACCACCGCGCCCCCAGGTAGCTGTGCGCGCCGGGCGCTTCCCCCATCATCCCCCCCGCCCCAATCCGAGGGGAGCGCGGGAACCCCTGCCTTTGCCCGCTCTATCATGGCTTCCATATCGAGAGAAACCTTGGGGTCGTCGTCCAGGATGCCCACGCCGGATGCAGCGCCTAAGAACCTCATCCCCGCGACGCTCTCGAGGGCACCAATCGGCACCAGGAAGTTGCGGAGGTCCGTGCCGTTCGGAATTACGGTGTTGGGCATCGCGAAAGCGGCTACGAATGTTGTTCCCGAGGACGAGGAGGACGAGGAGGAGGCGCCGGTATCGGCGGCGTCGCTGCTGCTGCTGCTGCTGTTCGCGAGTGGGCCGTGTGGCTCGGCGACGATAACCTACGCCGGGGATGGGGGGGGGAAGGAGGCGGTAAACGATAAGGGGGGGGGGTCGCGTTCAGGAACATGAAAAAGTTCGACTCACGTACATAGCTGTAAGAGATAATTTCGTCGAAACTCGTCCGTATCAAGCAAGGTGAATGTGACGCTCGGAGGTGGCGGGAAACGATACTACTTACCAGGTACTGTAGAAGGGGCGGTCGCGCTCAATTTTTTTTCAAAAAAACACCTAAAAAGACACCTCAAGAGCTCTCTCTGGGACTGCGCATTTTTCGCTCGGCACTCGTGCATATCCGGGGGAAAATCTGAATGTTGATGCTTTGATCGCTTTGTCAGTATGAACAGCTCTAGGCGAAACGGTATAATAACCGATTTGACTCTACATGAATGTATGAACGGTCCGAAACTTTCCACCACCAAGAGCGGGGAATAATTTTGTTCGAACACCGTTAGATGTGAGCTCGAGGCTCAGGTCGACAAAATCCGCTGCTTGCATGCAAGAGGCGTGTATCACATAATAACATTTCGATCGAACGCGAACGCGATGTACACGGATATACGGGCTTTGTTGGCGTGGCGCACCTTGAAGAAGTGAGTGGGTATTCCGACTCTCTGCACGGGGTTCCCGAGAATGTCGTACTTGACCACCCACTTGTCCTCTGCGCCGGCAGCAGGATCCCCGGACGACCGAGAGACTTCGGCAACGCCTTCTCCGTCCGCATCGACCTCGTCATCTGAGACACGGCATGGGACACCGAGATCATTGTAGGAGTAAGAGCGGGCACGTGAGGAGACAGGTCAAGCGCAGGGAGGACGTGGCGCTGTCAAGGGGGTAAGGGCGAGTGTCCCACGCCAGAATCTGGAGGTCGGGTGTCAGTCCAGCTGAATCAAGGCAAAGTTATTGTCTTGTCAAGGGGTAAAGGTGCTGCCTCCTGAAACATTTCTACGGGAGGGAGCGAGGAGCGCTTCGAAGAGGAAGTTCGCGTTCAAACAGCGCTGTGTGAACCGCAAAGCTATGTGCGTCTCCGTCTGTCCATTCCGTAGTCTCACAGCTCAGCCTGCTCATCATTGCCAAACCAGCACCGACAGAAAAACACCACCCACGTTCATGTATGTGCCTATCGACTTTTTACCCCCCTGGCCGCTTGGCACAAAGGACGTAGCCACCTACAACTTTCTAAACCACGTCGATCGCGGACGAACGGGCATGGCGTCTTTGACCCTTGTAATACCGCACTGCTCTCTCGCTCTACGGTAAGCCAAATCTTGCTCTAATTCCAAGTGCTTAGTTCCCACAATGTGGTGCAATCCCAAACGGGGTAAGCCACCCGCCCCGTATAGCCTGCACCTGTTGGCCCTGTAGTACCGCAGCCTCATTTCGGGGATAAACCAGTCTAATTCCAAGTGATTCCTTCCCAAAACGGGACTGGGGTCCTATAAGGGTTTATTTCACACAGGCCGCTACGCATCACAACCCAGATATATACCTGGTATATATTATTTCTATTCTCGATGCACTACTGATTGGTTTCGTTCGATCGCGTGCCGAATGCATATCCTCCCAATGCACGCGTAAGCACTCCCGGTGGGGGCTCAACGCGCCAGTTTTCTAGTCCGCTGTGTGCTGCTGCCGCGTGTCTCCAGCACGGCTTGCCGCAGAAAAATACGCGTTCTTCGTGTGTAGCAGCACGTAGCTCCCCCGCTGCGTAATCGAGGCAACTTCGTTTTTTTTATTGGAAATCAAGGCTCACAGCGGCAACCCATCGCCTGCTGGCCATCCTACCGGAGAAGGGGTGGGGGGTGGTTGTGCACCCAGACAGTCCACGCATCTGACAGAACATACCCCGCTTAATGATATAGACCACTCAGGGCAGATGATCTGTATGATCTAGCTCATCTTGCCAGGTGGAGCCCGCATGTACCCTCTCCGCAATCTAGCAGCACGTGTTGGGTTGGATCAGGACTACATTATACGCTGCACGGCATCTCACAAAGGCGGGTCAGGATCCAAATGATATATATATACACCATGATGTAGATCGTGACCTGCCCTATCCCATGAGCTTTTGATAGATAGTGACCTGTCGGGTGTGTGAAACGTTTTGTCCTCGCGGGGCTCTTCCTCTTTCTCTTCTCGATTGAGGAGCTACTACTCTACCGATATAACAATGTATGCACGCTTGCAATTGTGTCACAATAAAATTCGTTTGCGAACAATTTTGATCGAACAAGGCCGGCTCCTATTAATAGCTGAGGTGCAGAGCTCCTCGTGGCGAGTGCCCGAAAAATCATCAATAGGTCCAGTAGGCCTGTAGGTTCAGTACGTCAGTAGGTCCAATAGGTCCAGTACTTCCAATACGTCGATGGGCTTCGTACATCAGCAGGTGCAACAGGCTAACAGATTCAGTAGATAGGTTACTGATGCAGTGCGAGGTCAACTGAGTTAGGCGCAGTAGGCTCAGTAGAGGGTCTGACGCGTGCGACGGCAGGGGTGCACACCTGTAATTTTCTGCGATTTTTCTAACATATATTTCCACACTTGAGAAGCTCTGTATATCATC
>JBBMHQ010092517.1:0-10581 GCA_037834295.1 Postelsia palmaeformis | reverse complement strand
CCCCACCTATGGTCATACGACTATGGCCATGCAGGATATCGAGTACATGGCTCCTATCTGGTACACCCCCCCCCCCCCCACACCCCAAGGAGCCCCCCCCAAGAAGAAAACGCAAAACTATTGCTCGTACAGTGTAGTGGTGTTCACAGGAAACGCATGCCACGATATGAGGGTATGTGTTCACTTGACTCTTTCTTAGGTGACCCGACGAGCAATTGATTTCCATAGTCTAGAGATGCTCGTAACGAAAGCTATGGTAACACGCGAATGGGATAAGGCATGCATGCCTCATCGGGTAATTGCTCATGTGAGCCTATCAGCAGTCACGCATAACTATTTCGACCAAAAAGTGCTGACCCTAATTGTAGACCCAAATTGCAACCCCGAGTTACAATCCCTAGTTATATCCCCTAGTTGCAACCTCTAATCGTAACCCGTAGTTGTAGCCCCTAGTTGCAACCCCTAAGTACACACCCCCCAATCGCAACCCCTAGTTGCAACCCCTAATTGCAACCCCAAAGTGCACCCCCCAAACTGCAACCCCGAACTGCAACCCTGAATTGCAACCCGATATTGCAACCCCTAATTGCAACCCCTAATCGCAGCCCCTAATCGCAACCCCTTTCGTGACAGGCGACATTGGAGGCCTGACCTGATCAATGCTCGCAGTGCATATATCGTTGACCCGTTCTAGTCTCCGCTTGTACTCGCTCTTATCTTCCAGATGGGCATGCCATAACCGTTCTGGGTTTAGTTTGTACTCTCAGTCACCTCCCAGATGGACATGTCATACCTGTCCTCGCATCTGCTTGTGCTCACTTTCACGTCCCAGATGGACATGTCATGCCCGTCCTCGTATCTGCTTGTACTCGTTGTAATTGTCCAGATGGATATGCGAAATGGGCGGATGGGAACAGCGACCTCCGGTGGAGAAGCGGGGGACAGTGGGGACATCAACGGATGCACGTTTCCTCCCGGGCATGGACGGGCCTGGGGGGGCGGGAACGGGGGACAGTATGGAGGCGGTGGCGGCTCGGGGTGAGTTACAGTCATGCTGACCGAAACCAAGGCGGCACGTAGCCGGTAACGTTAAATTCAGGGCTGTTCTCGGGTCGGGTCAAAACTCGCGCGGCAGGTCGGGTCGAGTCGGGGTCGAGTTGCCTGGCGAGAACGCGCGATAGTATGGAGGCCGTAGCAGCTCAGGGTGGTAAGTCATATTTCCCGAAATGCACGATACACTTAAATACGCCAGTCGGCTTTCATTTTCATTTGCTGCAGCATTTACATTTCGCCTATTCGTAATTACATAAGTATACCGCAGGTAGCCCCCCCCGCGCTCCCCTCTCGGCTATGTCGTCCCGACCCTCGTGAGACGTCGATTGGCCAGGTACCGAAGTAGTCACAATGTTTAAGCCGTTTCATGTTTAATATTTTATGTACCGTAAATACCGCGTTTATCTCTTGAGCCTACACATTTCCCCCCCTCAAACGATAGCACGCGCTTGTCTCCACCAATCGCAACACGATGTCAGGTGGTTCGGCGGGGGCGGAGGGGGCACATCCCCTGGTATCGTAGGAGGCGGTGGCGGGGGCTCAAGTTTTGTGAATGCAGCCTTGGCCGTCGACCTCGTGATCCTCCAGGGAATAGCGGACAGGCCAGGTACTATATAGGTGTATGCTCGCCGAATTTTAAAGATGGTATAGCTGTTTCTCTAAAAAATCGTACAGCAGGATAGTTTTGTAACCATCGTTAACTTGTGTGCCCTGGACCCCGGTCGGTCGGTCAGTCGGTCGGTGAGTAGTTCGCTCAGCAGGTTGATCAGTAGGTCGATCAGTAGACCGACCAATAGGTCGATCAGGAGATCGGTTGGTCGCTTAGTAGGTCGAATAGTAGATTTCTCACGGAGTCGGTCAGTAGATCAACCAGTAAGGTCTATCAGTAGATCAACCAGTAGGGCCGATCAGTAAATCGATCGGTCAGTCAATCGGCCGGTCGGTCGGTCGGCCGGTTTAGCCATCTTGAAAGGGGTCTGCCTTCACTTCGTGGTGCTGTGTAACGTTGAAACTCTCGTTCGCTAGAACTTAATCCACCAGAATTCGAACACTTCATTTATATTCACAGCGTACCAAGAGACGGCCACCGGTCAAAGGTGAAGCGATGGCTGACGTCACTGTCTACACTGGACGGACAGCTGTCAAGAAAGACGTCAAGAAAGACGTCAAAGACAGCCGTCAAGAACAGCCGTAAAGGGACTCCCCACCCTAAAACTACGGTTGATAGTAGTACGTGTATTCATTCAAAACAGATGTTGACGGGGTCAACCGCCAACTCACATATTTGCCATCGGTGCCAGCGGCAGAGTACAATCGTGGCATCGGGGGTACCTGATAGTGTTAGGCAGATTGGCAGAGCTCATGTAGAGCTTCGCGTGCGGAGCTGGCACTCTCTCCCCAGCAGAATCTCAGCTGCGCCCAAAATAATTGCCAGATACCCTTGTACCGTACACAGCAGTGTACATGGCTTCCTTTAATATATTTTTTCGGGCCTTTCTCTTGTTACATGTGGTCCGGTTGTTGATGAGTGATCGTTGCACATGTAATGCTGGGTGGAAGGCGACAAAACAAGAAATACGAATGCGGCACCGCGAACAATGCGAGACGTGTGTGCGGAGTAGACCTTTAGCCCTGCTTCGACGAAACGAAAAATATGTATTTCATTCCCATTTCAAGTACATAACCGGTACGCCCGACTTCACGTTGCAAATTAACGAGATCTCGGCAATAAGATAGACTACACGTCTGTGTATAGAGTAAAGTCCGCACCCCGAGGAATAGATACAGCATCAAGCACCATTAGTTTATTGGCTTCTCTTGACTTCGAACCCCAACCCTACCCCTAACCCCCCCGACCGCTGGAGAAATTACTCGGACCACTTGGGAATTTTATCGAACTGATTGGTAAAAGTCTCGGACCGCTTGGAAAATTTCTAGGCTTGCTTCAGAAATTTCTTGGACTGCTTGAGAAATTTATCGGGCCGCTTGGGAAATTTCTCGGAGTGGAGATGACATGAAGATTTTGTAGGGGCTATCATCTATCTTGTCCAAGCTGGGGTAAACACTGCCGAAAAAACGCTGCGGCTGCTCGCCTGTCCTTGCCCCCCCTCCAGGCGGCACCGACAGGACCCCTCCACGGGCGCGCGGCTTTTCTGAAACGGATATAGTGGAGGGCATATGCGGCGAAGGGGGTAAGGCAGGGCCGCGGCAGCTTAACCCCGGAAGCAATGGCGCTGTAAGGTGATGATGGCACGCATGATACTGTGCGGTATGGCCAGGTAGTGCATCGAAAGTTACCGAGGCGTCTTCCTCGCGTGAAGAGCTCTCTACTCATCACCCTAAAATACTGATTGCTTCGAGATCGAAAAAGGAATTGCAGTCCGATGAGCGATGCTCCTTTTTCCCATCCCATTCTCATCTTCGCCCCCCCTCTCTCTCCTTGTTCGGATCCGGGGTCCCGTAGTAGGTCCTTATCTCCACTACAGTACTACGGGTCGTGGCTTGCATTTTTATCGTCAGAAGACTGCAGCCGATTCTTCCCGCGTCGACTCGCGTACCTGATAGAAATTGTGGGCTGGGCCCATTTGTTGCTGGCCAGCTACCACTAAAATAAGCACTGTCTGTCCGGGTGTCTTACCGACCTATACATACCCTGCCGGCATCGCCCCGTGCTGCAACTAGTTTGGGGGTTTCCATCTACTACGACGCGATCAAGCAAACAATTGCTACCGTTAAAAGGTGTCAATTATCAAACAAGCAACACACACAACACGAACCAAAACGCCTGATTCTCTCTACGACAACATACAACAGATTGCTCTCGAAGCACATCCCGATCTCTAACAAATGTCATTCTTAGTTTTTTGTTATACGTGCATTGTCATTATAACAATACTGACTACACTCCTCCCTCGCCGAAAGAGCCCCTGTCAAGCTGAAACAGTTTTTTTTCACGAAAAATGCCATACCCTTATCGTAACGACGCGTCACAATGTCGCACAATGTCACACATTGTCACACAATGTCATACAATGTCACACAATGTCACACAGTGTCACGCAAATGTCACACAATGTCACACAATGTCACACAATGTCACACAATGTCACACAATGTCACACAATGTCATGCAATTGTCACACAATGTCGCATGATGCCAGAGTTTTCTAAAGCTACGAACCTAGCGAAGCGTGCAAAGAAATAATATATGAGGCTGATCCTGTTTATAGTGTGTGTCTATCAGATCATATCATACTAATATATTGTAGCTAGGGTGCCGACCGAAGTTTCAAAGGGTTTTACTCATGGCTCAGTGCGGAATGGCACACCCCGTGCGAGAGCGATGTAGACGGTATAGGGTTTTGGCACATCGATTTGTCACTCGTAGTTCCAAATTTGCCTCCCTGCGCCATTGGGGCGTAGGGGACGGCTCTGATCCTTCGTATGCACCACAACCAGGGAGTGAGATACTATGTCTCCTTTCTATTTGTATTCGCCTTGGTTTTCTTCGTTGGAGGTATGTTTGTGAGAGGTCAACGATAAAGTTACTGTGGTCCAACAGTGTTCTCTTTTTTCCATCATTACTTTTACTTTCCAGCCTAACTCGTGGGAGGTTTTACCCTCAGCGATCTTCTGGGAACGCCGTGGTCACAGGTGTCGTCCCTTATCCCCCCTGGTACGTGTCTTTATTTATTTGTCGCGTGGAGGGTTCAGCATTCCCACTGACTGCTCGGCGATTTTCATCGAATGTAGTAAACTCACGCTCTCGCGCCTTCCTCTATTCAAATGTTAGCAAAGAAAAAGACCCCACGAGTATATACTCAGTGAGACTCGAACCCCCGAAATTAATCTTGATAGGCATGCGGACCACCTACCAAGCCGCCGGGGACGCCGGTATTCAATAGCTTTGTATTCCAACAGTCTACTTTGTAGTCCAATTGCAACAAAGGGGATTGCAACGAAGGAATTTCATCCCCCGGGGATAAAAAAGTCTGAGGTCCAGGTTTATAACAGACGGACCAACCCAGTTAATGGCTGCCTCAAGTGTGTGCCATAGCATACATAGCCACCAGACTAGTCGTAAATTTTCCCAACCAGCTGCAAGAGCAATACTGACTAAAAGAACTTGACTGAATAATAGTATTGGATCAAGTCGCCATCTATGGATGATTAAAATAGAGCCGTAAATCAATATTGGGGATGAAATATTATTTGAGGAAAGTAGACCATTAAGTAAAAGAAAACGTTGGATAGTAAAGCAGTCAGCGCTGACGCCTCGTTTGCTCAGCGATTGTTACCACCTACATTTTCACACGCAGCTGCGGTGGGAGAAAACGTACACCCAACAATCCATACCTGCATCGTGCGGCGTGTGTCGTAGGACGTGCTCAGCAGGATCGAAGTCCCACCGCATCCGATGCGGCTATGGTATAGCAGAAAGGAGCGTTGAAAATTCCCGTCTGTTTGACTGGGAATGCTTCGCCGCCTGTCTGTACGTCAAAACGCCTCAGGATGATATGGTCAAGAAAACAGACGCGCCCTTCGGGCAGGTTTCGATAACACAGGTTTCGGGGAAATTTGTGCAGGAGTAACTACTGCTGTGCTTCAACTCGAGTGCGCATGTTGATTTTCGAGAAATTTGATAATTTTGATAATCGAAGTACAAGGGACGTTCGGATTGAAAAATATCATTCGTACAGACGGTTGAAATGGTCCTGATATTTTCGGGCTGAGTGGTATCAATCTCGGCGGGCGGGCGGGCGGTTCTAGAACATCGGCAGTAGAACTCGACCTCTTCGGCCATATCAAAAGGTGTGCAGCTTTCTTTTTGGCGCATTTTTCTCTTTTGGGTGTTGTGTTTCCCCCCCTCGTATTCGTAACTCAGAATCGGGGTCACACATATAGCAGGCTCTTCCCCCCCTTTCCCACTGCGGTACGAGTGCCTTCGCACAGTTTTCGCGAGAAGAGTTTGGCGTTCAGCCCTTCTCTTCCCTCGCCGACTCGCGTCGATTTAGGCCTCGGTGAAGGTTGGAAACCCGCATTCGCTGGTAACTGCTGTGCAGGCACCTGTGTGAAGAGTAACAGTATCAGCCTCAGCATCCGTGAACTGAGCGCGTGTGTATATCTCCTTTCGGAACGTACCTGGTACGGTCTCGAGACCACGGCACGATTTCTCAAAAATATACTTCCCTTCCTTCCTTCCTTCATCCCTCCCTCCCTTTCTTCCTTCCTCCCCCGTCGCCGTATGCCTTCCACACGCACGCTCATACGTAGGATACACAAGCCAGGTTTCTTCGAGAAGCATCTGGCTCACAATTGAGGGGTTAGACAGTCATTTGCCTTGAGTGGCAAAGGAAGTGACAGAGTCGGCTGGTCCACGTTATAGGGTCGACGTGGAGGGGAGGGGAGGTGTAGATTCGATGTGGGCGTGGGGGGGGGGGCGTCCGTACCAGGGAAGAGACGCTCGGGGGCGTTCGCAACTTACTGCCAGGAGGCGTTTCGACGGCGGTCTGGTTTTTCTGCCTTGTTTCAAGGAGGCATTTGTCGACGACGAGCTTTTTTTCGCTGCTGTTTTCCCTTCCTTGAGACGAATATTCTACTGTAGTTATTGCGGCGAGGTAACCTCGGGGCATGCCCCCGGTTGTGGTTTTGGGTGTGGTGTGTCGTCGTGGTGTTGGTGGTGGTGTTGTTGGTAGTGGTGTTGATAGGGGTATTGATAGGGGTGGTGTTGGTGGTGTTGGCGGTGTTGGTGATAGTATTGGTAGTGGTGGTGGCAGTGGCAGTGGTAGTGGCAGTAACAGGGACACGGTCTGGGGGCGCTAACCGAGGATAAGCTGCAGACTGAGTCAAGAGGGTGGACAAATACAAGGAGGCGATGCCATAGAGAGTACCTGGAGGCACTGTGCATGTAGTACCCTCATGCACACACATCGTCACGTCTTCGTCGCTTGTTTTAGACGCGGAAAACGCCTCCCCAGAAAAGTTGCAACTCTGGGGAACGACACTACAGTATATACCATGTACCCCAAATTCCAGGCGAAACTAATTTCATTGCACACGTGGGAAATATATAGTATTCAGCACAAGGACCCCCATGGACGACCTTACCCCACAGCACCCGTACCATGCTGATGGACGACCGGACGACTGCGGTCGCTTATTTTCTGGTTGGCACCAGTTGCAAGCCGCCAGCCCTTGAAGGTATCATGTGCTGTGCCTAGGGACCCCAAACACCAAGCAAGGAGAAACTCGTGTCGGACGCGTGCTACCCATAGAGATACGTTCCTCGGTTGCTCTCACCGTGTGAAAAGTGATGCAGCATGTCAACTTGGCAGTGCCTCCCGCAGCTGAAAAGCTGCACGCCTCGAACAGACATTCGGTTCTCACTTCATGCATCTACCAGTCGGTATTTCAGGGCGCAGATGGATAGACCCCTGATCTTTGGGATCTAGCTCATGCCGTGGGGTGGGATCCGTATAACCTGCATGGTCTAGGACATGTTTGCTGGGTTCGAACTGTATCACACAGATCCTGCACAACGTCTCATGATAGCGGTTTATAACCTAGATGATCTACTGATAGATGACCTTGATCACTTACAGTAGAATATCTCCCTGTCTGAAATTGGCAAAGTTGAAAATATCAAAGCTCTTCCCGGGTCATGACCCAATGCGCGGGTCGTGTCAGGAATGTTTGGAAATATCACGGGTCGGGTCGGGTCGGATCTGATCGGGTCGGGTCAGGGCGTTTTTAACTCTCACGGGTCGGGTGGGGTCACCCTTAACCGACCCGACCCGATGTGATCCGCGAGGTTTGACCCGATCCATCAACAACCCTGGTGACTAAATACTTTCGTCGGCTGTCGTTCATTTCCCTGCCACCATGTGGCACGGTACTCTATTTCTTGTTACGTAAATGATACCTGGTATCGTTTATTTTTCATGTGTGCAGACACAAATTAGAAACCGGCCGTGTCTGTAGAAGTTATTTGGCTCGAGACGGACGACAAAGCATGCTCTATCATCGCGCTTCATGTCCAAATAATGATTGTGACTGGCGCAGCAAAGGAAATACTCAATAAGGCACCCCTTATCGTTGGAGAACCCCGTTCACGTTTTGTGCTACAATATTCGTTATACACCTACACCATTCGTATCAGTATCCGATGTACCGGAGTAGCTACTCTCTGCGAGGAAGTGCTGTGCTGACTGCCACCGAATCAACGCGGGGGCAGCAGCCCTGGGTGAGAGCCTCCGAGTGATTGCAGCAAACATACCTCATTGATCCAAAACTATAACCCACTTCAAGTGTCGTCGACTTGATGCAGCAGTGCTGTACGAGCAGGTCATGGGATTACTGTTCGTCTTGGCTTGAGCTTCGTCGGTTATGATATGAGGTACAGAGATCCTCAACTGAGATGCGTCCCAGATTTAAGAAGCTGCATGCTCTTACCGCAGCACGCGTCATTTTAACGCACCACTCTAGGGGCGAAAAAAAGACGGCTTGGTCTTCATATGCATGTCTCAGCGGTTTCTATATTTCCGGCGTCGCTGTACTGCTGTGGAAAGCGAGCGTGTCAAGAGCTGTCGTTTTTTGTAGGCGAGAACGCATCTTGCTTGGAAGCTGAATGAGCTAGTAAACCAGAGACCAAACTTTTTTTCGTGTCGGTGTTTTAGAGCGTGCAGCCGGTAGAGCAGGCGAGGAGACTTTCATCGTCCGTCTGTATTCGGCAACCTCGCCGACCATACCACTCTGTACTATACCAACAGTTTTGTATTACTACAGTCTGCAGGTAGTTACCGCATGCCATGCATATGTGGACCTTATCTTGTTCTTCTCTTGTGTTATTAATAAGCCCCAATCAAAGTGCACAACAATATGTCTCTTTGGGTGTTACTATTCAATATTAATAGTTTTCTTTCGCCAGGTCCTAGTATATCATTTGATGCGTCTCTTCGTTTGTTCATCTTTACTGCTTTGCTACGCCAGTGGGTCGGTCACTGGCCAGTATTCTGATCCCGCGACAGGGGAAGGTGTATCACTCGATCACTTGAGCAGAGATGTTACGAGCGTTAGGGTATACCTGGTATATAATATGACCAAATGGTCTCTACATCACCGCCCCCAACATTAGCGTCCACGGGTGGTAAATCTCAACAATTTTGTATATATCCTGCACGAATGAATGCTTGTGGACTCTTCGTGCCTTCCTCCGACCCGCCGGAGACCCCCTCTGCTTCCTGCAGCAACACTTCGCCATCGCTTGAACTCGCACACAAAGTTTGGATCTGAGGAGGCCTCCCGCTACGGCATAATATCACACCCATACGCGCAGCCCCTCTCCTGTTCCCTCGATACCTTATGGTTTATCTTTTTCTAGCCTTCCCGCGGGTTTCTTGTCGTGCTTATGATATCCAAACTTCGACCCTGGGTCTCTCGTGGGTTCGACGCCAGGCATCCCGTATGCTGGAAACGGGTGTGATCGTTTTACAGCTGCAGTCCTACAATGAACCACATAAACTCTAAGCAGTGTTTTCCCATGACGGAAGTGCAGTATTAAAGGAATCACACCGCCTCGGGCGGTTTTCCAGCCTGATTGTCTCGACAACGGGGAGAGTACCAACACGAAACGATGCGCCTATAGGATCGTCTCGCTCTTAAGTTATTTTCGAAGCCACCTATTTTCGCTGTGTCTGCCCCTCCCCATTCGTTGCGGAGAAGGGTCGGCTCCGAAACTGACCCCAGGTGGCGGGTGGATGTTCTCTCACGTGTTATGTTTATACATACTGTAGCAGTTAAGTCTACCTTGTAGAGTGTAACCATCAGTCAAACGAAATTCGTATTTGGCACCTGTAAACTGTGCGGTTTTACGGGTGCTAAACTTAAAGTTGATGCTACACTGTTGTACCATGGCTGTACTTACAAATGAGTACGTTAACCTGTGAGCCATACGGTATGCCTGATACCTCTCTCGGCGGAAATGTAAGCATCGTTAGGTATGACATTTATGCTCTACATCCTAGCGATTCTGACGTGTTTTCGCTCAGAACGGTGCGATAGAGCAGGTACGTTTGGGACCAAAGACCCAAAATTGTCACGGCTCTTCATCGGGTAAGGAACTTTTTCATGGTGACGAGTCGGGTCGGGTCGGGTCGGGTCGGGCTGGGTCGAGTCGGGTAAGGAGTTTTTTAAACCATCACGGGTAGGATAGGGTCACCCCTGCTGGATCCAACCTGACCCGCGAGCTTTGACCTTATCCGTGAATAGCCGTGCTTCGGCAAACGAGCGAAAAGGCCTGCGAAGTGGAAAACCTGCGCGAGTTGGGCGACAGACACCAAAAGTGGCACCTGAACCAAACGAGACTACGATGCCGCCCACAATTTGCTCGGAAAAGTCCTCGCAAACGTTTGTCCCAGGGTGATGGGCCGGAGAAAGCACTAGTCTACGTCAACGCGGTTCTGCCCACCCCCCCCTCCTATTATATAAGTTGGGTTGGCGTCGTTTGGCAGCGACACTGTAAAACATGCC
>JBBMHQ010092506.1:0-10584 GCA_037834295.1 Postelsia palmaeformis | reverse complement strand
AAGAAGGGCGAAGAGAAGGAATGGAATGAGAAAAAAAAAAGAATAGTAAATAGGACCAAATATTGTTCGAAAAAATAGAGAATTGTATAGGTTTTTGGTTGCACCGAAGGTCCTATTTACTATGCCCCCCCCCCCCGTCATAACAAAAAGGAGAGAGAGAAAAGAAGGGCGACGAAAGTAAATGGGGAAAAAAGAGAAAAGGAGAAGAAGAAAAAAAAGAAGAAGAAGAAAAAGTCGTGGGGGCTCTGCCCGGTCCTCACAATACGCAGTCGCATCGATTGGTCGATTCGACGCAGCTGCTAAGGCAAGGGGTGGCGCATCGCGGTGGCAGGCGGTAAGCGTGAATATTGCCATCGGGCAGTGGTATCGACGGGGATAGGTCCCGATGCCGTGCGAGTATGGCCATGCGAGGACCCCGACTTGGGAGCAGCTGATGTAGCCTCGTTCTCAACGTCGGCGCGGGGAGGGGCGGAGGCACCTGCTGCCGCTGCAAGGGGTCAGGACGTGGATGGGGGCGTCGTTGACGGAACCGTTCAAGTCAATACCGTGGTCAATAGATACGCCACTCACGGCCATATCATCACCCTTTTTTCCAACACCGACAACAAGGCTGATGCCGCGAACAAATCAGGAGTGTTGGGTACCAAGAACTCGCTTGATTCACGGCCTGTACGCCCCCATCCGGTGATCCCGCGGCGGACGATGCGAACGAAGGTCCGCGATCACGACTATTCTGCCAACATAGCCATCGCGGGTGAAGCGGCGACCGGGCACGAAAGAAAAAACAGTAGATATCGGCGGCATTGTCCGCATGTAGGGATCGATTGACACGAATGATGATACTGGCACCGGTGCATGGTAGAATAGTCTGTGCATAGGTACCCGTTCGAGCAGAATATTGCGCATCTGCAGCGCCTGCGTCCGATCCGCGCACAGAAGAACCGTTCGCGATTCGAACCGCAACGATGCCACAACTCTGCAAGCGGCGAGAGGCAAAAAAAAGAAGAAGAAACAAAGCGGACCACAAATGTATTTGATGTACTTGGTGTATGTTTTGTGCGAAGGCAGGCTCGCGCGCAAGAGCCCTGCAGGACACACCCTCTCCCATCAATCTAGTGCGCGGTTTGGCTGTCGCTACCGCTCACCCGAAGGATTGAGGGGGGCCAGAACACGACCACGTCCTCAAAACAAGGGCGGCCTACAGTAATTGTCCAGTTCGAAGGAGGTTGAGAGACGTTCTACATTACATTAGAGGTCCACACTAATTTTTCTGAGGCTCCTCACTTGAGGAGCTTCATACCTCATCCGGCATCTGACTTCAGCGAAAACCAAATTGAATCCCGATGGAAAATCCCATGGCCCAAGTACACAAAAATGCCATTTTTCGAAACAAGATTGGTACTCCGACGACTTTGGTTCAAGGAACACCGTCATTCAGAAAAAAAAATCGCGGAAATGTGCTACAGTATCATCTCTATCGTAGAGCACGCCTCGACCTGATATATTTCGAAGCTCACCTAGATGAACAACCATGGAAGCAAGGACGCCCGCGCGCATGATGAAACAGGACAGTTGCTACGTTTGACGTCCACGTTCTAGCTTCTGTAAATGGCCGACTCTGAAGCAAAGCACGAGCTGCCCCAAGGCTGTCAGAGCGAGCCTAAACTAAAAGTATGGGCATCACAGAATACGATCGGTAACTCCTCAACCCCTCAGTGGTCTCAACCGCGCGCCGACGTCCTTTCCCTCCACACACAGATCCGTGAAGTGAAGTAATAAAATCGACAGCGACGCCCCAGAACCACCACCAGCGCCGCGCGCATCTTCTCCTCTTTCCTCAAACGCTCGCCGTTCATGGGTCACTCGTTGAGCCACCGATGACGCTTTCGCCACCCTTGTTTCCAGCGCCCTCCTCCGCTTCAACCAAGACCTCAAGGTCGAACTCTACTTCCCATTCCAACACGCCGTAGGTGTGCCTTCTTCTCGTGGCGACGTTGGCGTTGATCCCTACCGCGTTGCCGTGGAGCATCAGAATGCGGCGACCCGTCACTAGATCGATCACGTCTTGCGCCCGGAGATAGCTAAAACCGACGGCAGGGTACGTTGCGTGAAACTTGTTGTTCATACGTATCACAGTGAATTTTCAAGTGCTGCGCTTGCCATGATACAGTGGCCATGTATTCCGGGCCGACGACACGGCGAGGAGACGAGGAAATAAAAACAACGTAACAATCAGATTCCCCGCGAGCGCGATGGAATTTCGCGGACGGAACACACCAAAGAAAATCGTCATCTTGCATATTAGCGCTCTACTCACTGCTGGTATACCAGAATCTGCGCGAGAGCAGCCAAGATTCGCCCACGAAATATTGCACAGCTCAACCTCAAGCGCGTCGCAGCAAGTGTGCCACGGTTGATCACCCAAGCGGCATGAGCAGCTCTTGCAGCAGCGACACAGGCTCTCAATCTCGACTGAAGACGATAGAGATCAAGACGTCTTACCTGCACCGCGACGTGCCACACGTAACCGTCAGAGCGGTACCTTTCCCCGAATACACGTAAAAGCAGTTCCTCGCCGATGTTCTCCTCGCGCGAGGATTCCGACAGGGCCTGTGTCGACGGCAGCGCAGTTTTCGCGATCGTGTTTGGGGAACGGAAGGAAGATGCTCCTACGTCGTGGCGATCCGCGAACGTCATGTCAGGTGGCTCAGAACAATGAGGTGACAAAGGCTGGGGCATAAAACACAAAAGCACCGCATCAGCACGTCGCGAGCGCGGACATACCGGTGCTGCGGTGCTCACAGAACTGCCATTTTACTGCGTTATGACTCCCTAGCGTGCTTCGCTGTGGAACCACGAAAATGCTGTGTTCGTGTGAACGGACTATGAGCAACGAAACATGTTCCGCGTGCGACAGCATGCCGGCTAGGACACCGAGCCACCGGCATGCCACTGTTACCTTATGATCCCAAGTGGTTCGAAACAATCTTGCAGAAAAGGAAATCGTTTTTACTTTTCCGTGGTGCACATGGCTTAACAAAATAACACAAAAGTATACCCAGGAATGAAGTAAATACCTGCCCTATCCTTGAGAACCGAAAACCAGAGGCGTGGAGAGGGGGACGCTGCAAGAAAACGAATGACGGCACGCCAGTGAAACACAGGTGAAAATTATCACCTGTTCGTAGGATCGGAAAGACCTCGGCGGCCTGGTCCTCAGCATGAGAAGCTTCTGCTCGCTGTGCCCCGATATGACGTGACGCAGCTACTGGCAGGTAGACCCAGGCGCCGTGCCCGAGACAGAGCGAAGGAAAACGACTTCGTGAGATGGTGACTTGATGTAAGGACCCCAAAATATTAAAATATTTTGAGGCAACACCAGCAGACTTGAATATATTGATACTTCGTATGACGAGAAATTGCCTTACTCTCGGGCGTCGACGCGTAAACCTGAAAAAAAAGCCCAAAGGGTTTCGAAGAGCGGTCCCCTCGCTTGTGCCACCGACTGGTAAAGTCAGCGCGAGACATCTAAACCCGAGCTAAGCCCCAAAACAGGACAGTAGCAGAGCAGCCGATCCGCTAGTTTGCCATTTTGGCATGCGATACCCTATAAACAGTGAATTCTTGTGATGTCCGATGTTGGTGTCATTGACGACATCATCGCTCGCCGTCCCCCCGTCCACGCCGCACCACTCCACGAAATATAAACCATAGTGCATATATAGGCCCAGCGGAAGGCATAACGTTTCCGTGGGTCGCCGCTGAGTGGAATACTGACCTGAGAAGTCGACATGAGCGTCCTGTACATAGGTCTCAAGCCCAGGTGTACCCAACCAGTGAAGAGCCCGGTCAGCACACCCGAGAAATCACACGAGCGCATCCCGAGGAAAGGTTCCTCTTACCGCTCCGGCGACGCCAGGCGTAAGTCTCACACATCGTTCGCATGACCCCGGTACAGTCACAAGTTGCAGCCCATTCTATTTGACACACTGGGAGTCGACGGGTTGGAAGACAGATGATAAACTCCAACAATATAGATACGTAGGGGACTATTAATAGCAGTGTGTCGTAAAAGTAAATATCAACCTACCAAACAGAGCGTCGTGTTTGCGGTATCCACAACACCCTCACGGCTGGTAGACACTCCTGGTATACGCCGTACGGCATCGGGCCTTACCGTCCAAAGTCCCGTGGGGTCTGAACACGCCCCTCCCGCCGCGTACCAGCA
Source organism: Postelsia palmaeformis (assembly GCA_037834295.1). NCBI lineage: Eukaryota > Phaeophyceae > Laminariales > Laminariaceae > Postelsia > Postelsia palmaeformis. Next base: position 6,356 of record JBBMHQ010092506.1, on the reverse strand, counting down.
CGTCCACCGCACCGGAGGCGGGAATACCGGAGGACATCGCCTACGCGATGCGGTGTCGGTTACCGAGTACAGCTTACGGCGGACAAGAATCGAGGTGCCCTGAGACGAACAATGCGTGTTGGTAGGAGGTGGGTATATGCAGGCGTGGAGAAAAAGAAGCCGCGAGGGAAGGGGTGGGGTGGGGGGGGCGGTGTACTCGATAGGAGAGATGTACTCGATCTCATGCATGGCCCTAGTCGTATGACCGGAGGGAGCGGTGTATTCGATATCATGAATGGTCGTTGTCGTATGTATGGGGGGGAATATGGGGGTCTTTGTCTACTGATTGCCTCAGTCAATGGAGCATTCACCATGCATCTATTTTGAGACGGAGCACCTTCGGGGGCAGGGGGGGGGGCAGCTACTCGATGTCATGCATGGCCGTAGTCGTATGACCATAGATCCTCGCATTCCTACAGCGCAGGGATGGAGCACGTCGAGTTTTCATCGGCCAGGCAAACATTGCTTGCACCAAGCGCGACGCGCCGTGAGATGTTCGGCGAGTCGCACGAAGGATGAGCTGCATCCTATCCATACTGTTAATGAGAATCGCTTCTGAGGCGGACTTGCGCATGGATGTCAAGACCTATGAGTTAATATTTCATCCACGGTGGCCACTTCCCGAGACAGCAATGGGACGCGGCCCACTGCGTCCCGCAGCGAAGGGTGAGCATTTTTGCATGGTACTGAGGGCGAGCTATCAACAGTTTTGGAGGACGAAGAGTGAGAGGAAAAGTAGGAGGGGGAATCGCAAGAAACCTTCGAAGACCGGTTCACAAGCCTCTTTGCGGCGGTTTACTCGCGTGCCAACGTACTCACTTACCGTCGTCAAGTCCATGACCCTGGTCGACACTTCCGGCAAGGCATCAACCTAAGCCATATCGAAGTTGAAGTCTAGGGGTACCAGACGCACAGGAGCTAAGCGGACGAAGTTGAGTCAAGTGTGCCCAAGGTCGCGATGCAGCATCGCCTCGAAGCACATCTGCAGCCCGAGTCAGGGACCCAGCACAGCGCAGCATGGAGCGATACGAGAACAGGTGGGATGGGGCAAACGCTCAGAACAGGGCGGGTAGGTGGGTGACTATTGATAAAACGTGAATTGCGGGTGGCTGAGTGCGTCTAAATAAAAAAGGAAAGCTACAAACGGGTTCAGGGAATGGACGGTCATGTATACGTACAGTAGGCTCGTAGCACGTACCACACACCCAATCGCCCCCCAGCCCCGCAAGACTCGAGCTGACGCCTCGCTGCAGAAGAAGCGAACGGAACAACGAGTCTGCAGAACGGTTGACAGCCGCGTGCCGCGGAGGCAGGTGGATCCTCGGTTATGGGGTCGAGGAGGGCTGGGTAAGGAATGACCAGCAGCTGATTGTCGATCTGGTGTCGAAAACAGTGACCGACAGGAATAAAATTTGCGCGGGAAAGTCTTGACAAGCTGAAGGGAGAAGAAATAACACCCTCGTGAATTGTCGCGAGGTAAAGAGAGTGACGTTCAATGTATGCTCTGCTCCAAGCGCCATGGGATCAGGATAAGCGGCCTGATGTGAGCATAGTGCAGTATGTCCACACCCGAGTACGAAGCTTGGTGAACCGGGTTGTTCTGATATACGTATTACTCTTATGCCATTGGCATTGCCATACTCTGTCCGTTGTGGCCAGGACATCGATTGATGAACTGTTTGAAGCCAAACAACGCCCTCGCCACCTACGGGTTGTCGATATTGCTGCAACGTGGCCGCGCTGGGAGCGGATGGCCCGTCCACAAGACGACATGTAGGTTAGTGCAGCCAGCACGCATGGCAGGAATCAACAACTGCGCGTAGATGCTATAAACCTGTTTGGCAGGCGGGAGGAGGTCGATGTAAAAAACATCTCCACCTAGCTGTCCCAAGGTCACGTCGTGGTCGTCGTCGCGGAGGGGAATAGAGGTGGAACGGCTGGAAACTAAACCGCGCATACAGCGGTAGTACACGCGTACATCTACATCATCCCCCCCCCCCCCGATTTTTCCATCCCTGTGCCGCACATTTTGCGGGAAATGCCTGTGGTGCATGGTGACCTCGCGATCTCTCAAGCTCTTCACGAAAAAGAACAACGACTGTTGGTGCGCCGGGCTGTACGTACGAATAAAGCTATTTCACATGTACCATGTACGTACACAGGAGGATCGGAGACACAACACAGCAACACACCGAACTGGAGAAAATGCTGCGCTTTGAGACGGAAACAAAATATTTCTCGTACGGTTATTGAAGAAGTGGGTGGCGTTCATTCTCGCACTACTCAAAAGTGCGTGAGGCCACAACATCTCAGTAGTAACAGTAACAAACGGCACAACAATAGCACTCATTATTATTTTTTCGAGTGATTCTCTCGGTGGCGCAAGGTGGCCAGCTATTTTATGCTGTTCATGTGTGCGCAGTACTGTACAGCAGTAGTTACAGCCAGAAGGTTGTCCGCTCAGCCCCATGCTTGACGTTCCGGACACAGACCCAACCGTGCCAGCGGTACAATATTGTCTCAAGGACGCTGTTGTTGTGGTGTTTCTAAATCATGGATTCCCGAAACTCTTGACAATCGTAGAGACGCTCCTCCCGCTATAAAGTAGTGCCCTCAAAGGCCCAGTGTGCACCCTGTAGGTGGCGACCATGCCGCGACATCTTCGAATACCTTGAACTCTACTGTAGAAAAATCCGGAAGCAGCAAAGTTATCTCTGAGCAAGACCGGCAAATACAAGGCGACTTCGTCTCCGGACCAAGGCAATGGCGCGGGACGTCCTCGTCTTTTTCGGGGCGGAATCAAAGCCGGGAGCATCATCTCACAGCAACGAGCGCATTCCTTGTGGAAAGCACAATTTATCCTGCAAAAAACTTCCACCATAAACACCGCGATGTTACCAACCGCGAGGAGAACGCATCGGGCGAGTAAGCGAAAATCAACGCAACCCAACCAACGCTGGGAGTGCTAGACCCGACGCGATATAAAACTTGTAAGGCCGGAACAACAAAAACACGTGAGGCGGAACCGGGGCATACATGAGCAGGGAGATGATACCTATAATCTCTGACCTCGGACCAGCGTAAAACTAGTGCCGTACAGTAAGACTGAAGCGCACAACAAGACGAAAAAAACGCTGACCAGACCGCAAGAGTCCAACTTGCACGGTATCCTTCGACACCACCTGCACCACCACAGTAGTTTTCAACAGCACCCCAGAAGGTTGGCCCTCTAGACCCCGAATCCCAAACGACTACGCGATTGCATCTGCATACATCGATGTCTTCTTTTCAGAAATCCCCCCGTCTTTCTGCCCGTCGTTCTATAAAAAAACCCGAAGAATAAATCATTTTTAGTGTCGCTATATAAGCGGTAGGTGCCCGACGGTTATCCCGAAAACATCAAAGTGGCCAGGCAACCGCAGTAGAGGGACACGCTGACTTCAAAAGGTCAGGCGTCTGTTGTGCCGCGAGACACCAGGCATAGGTATCCGTGCTGCCGTTGTCTACCTCGAGATGAATCGAAGTCTAGCTTGCGCCCATTGGTGGATGGCGGGGGTGACCACAATGCGGTCTGCTAGGGGAGACAACAATATCGCAACCCCTCCCTGGGCCGCCCACTTCAGAACGTCCACCCGTTCCCAGGGTAACGCCTCCACCACCTGGTAGGGAACGGTGGCAAGGGAAACGGCAGAGGGTGAGCCTAGCGGCGACTAATTGTGCCCCATTTCGATATCGCAACATGAAAGCTTAGATCGAAACGGTGGTGTGGCGGATAGCTTGGCCATAAATTTGTGCGTGGCATGAGGCAGTGAGGGCGGTTTTACCGCTGACGGCGCGGCGTGCGTGTCATGATTACTCCGGATGCCGCCCTTGAAAGATCCCGCGAGAAGCCCCTACGTAGCAAGAGCAATATTTAGTTCAATTCAAGTCGACGAGCGGAGGGTTCGTTTCAACCCGATGCCCCATGGGCGTGCAATTAAATAAAAGCTTCTAAGGCCAGGGGAGAGGAGCTCCACCAGGCTTCAAAAAAAGCTGAACGAACGAAAACACATAGCACAAGCACGCGCACACGCATGCGCACACGCACGCACGCACGCACACACGAGTTAGGTTTGGCGAACCCTCAAAAGCTACTGCCACCCACCTGCTCTATTGGCGACTTCCCAATGGCCACCGCCGCCGATTTACATGTTTCGATCACCGGCGCTGGTACCACCCCGGTGCTGACGACGATTGCCACCGGCACCAAAACGATCGACACGTCCACTGCGAATCGAAGGGCCGTCCGAGCAAATCGCCGCACCGGCCGCTTTTCTCCCTCGTCCCCTGCGCCAGCGTCTCCTTGCTCCGCGAATGGGCTACGGCCGTCAACGCGACTAACAAGCTCGCTGTATTCCGCAGAGTCTATGAGGCGCTGGCGTGCACCGTCCGTGGCCTCCTGCGAGGGGCGGGGAGAGGCCTCATGGCGGCTTGGTTGTCCCCGGCACTGGCGGGAAAAAGCGGTTTGCGACTGACCTGCAAGACGGAGGAAGGGGAAGCGCTTTCTTTTGTGATTTTTCTCAGGTACCAGGGGTTCAGAGAATTGGCATGAGAATACCAGCCGCTTTCATGCAACGACCAGATTTAGGAGCGCAGCCTGGCATTCAGTATACAGCATTCGGTCTGCCGGATCAGAGCGAAACCGTCACCAATAAAACCTCTGATAGGTCATTCGGTGTTAGCCAAGGGGTAACCGAGAGGGGATACCCCAACATGAAGCAGTGCAATCAACACGACAACTGACTGCGGTAGGAATCAGCTGTACTCCTTGCGCGGAAATAAGGAATGCCGGGGCTTCCTGCATTCCTTGAATTGTGCTGTCACCACAGTCACAGCAGTCAAGCCATGGGTGCAACGACCGAAAATATCACCAAAATAATTGGTGGTGTCATGAATGGGAGCAGTGATAGTTTTTAGCTTATGAGGCGGAACGCGGATGGCCACGAATCTCACGCTCAAGTTCTCACGTTCAAGTTTGAGACCCAGGTGTATCTACCAATAGTTGAAAGTGTGGTATCATGGCATCCCTCACTCCAGGAGCCCGGGCTTCCTCGTCGCCGGAGTCTGTTTTCGACTCTCTCCTCCCCCCTCCCCCCCCGTATCTTTGTCTCTTTTTAGTCATGAACTCCCAAAGGCATTACCAAGTACAACGCTACACACATCACGATCTAGATCGTGCAGCTCCTATACTTCCAGTTATGACACGTTGATGTGCAAGAGCCGCACCATGCTCGCATGAGTATCACGCCCTACAAAACATGCGCGAAAGAGACACGCCATTTAAACCCCACCCCGCACAAACATGATACATAACGTGCAGGTCATACAAGTCAGGGGTATATCTACCCCGGAAGATCTAGGTCATGGGCTTAGAACTATCTATCTGATCTCACCGACATGTGCAATAGTATCATAATACGGAGGAATATAGTTAATAGGACCTACGGTCTATACAAAAACCTATATATTTCCGTATTTATAGTAACAATATTTGGTCCTGTTGACTATATTCCTCCGTAATAATTATAAATTAAGCTCCATGCGTGAGCTTCATGAGACGAGTGGCGTGAGCTTGGGAAATATTTTGATGGACAGAAAATCAGCACGAGCAACATAGAACCACAAAGACCCGAAAACACAAAAATCGAGATCATTGATGAGATCCATGTTCGTCAGCAAACTGGCCACGCCGCAGAAACGATCTGTAGCACTGCTGAGCTGTTGAGCCGCAAATGGTTAGTATTCTGTGTGTTGGGGGGGGGGCGGGGGGGGTTCCCGATATCATGCATGGCCTTGGTCGTATGACCATATATCTTATTTCCCGACATTGCCCGGGCGGAGCGAGGAGGTATTGTGCGTAATATGCCGCGTGCCAACATGGCTGGGGGATGGCGCGTGGCGTATGGCGTTGAGAGTCCACCGTACGAACCTATCGATGGTACGAGTATATGTCTATTAATAGTACGGAGCACATGAGAAATTTCACGCGTCAGACATATCTCAATCTTCCTCCCCTGCGGTAGGAGATCGCACAGATCAGTGGGTTGGGACACGTGCACACATTGTGTTACCAGGTCGTCAGGTGGAAACATGTACAGGTCACACAGGTCGTGTGAAAATACACCAGAGCACGATGTGTTCACAAACTCGGTTACGCGGATAAGAACACTACTACTCTGCTCTACATCCGCTGGATCACTTTTTTTTTTTTTTTTTTTCTCCTCCCATTCATTATCTTCGCCCTTCTTCTCTCTCTCCCTCTTCAGTCGTAACTCAGA
>JBBMHQ010092484.1:0-10585 GCA_037834295.1 Postelsia palmaeformis | reverse complement strand
CCCACGTGGGTATAGAGTGGTATACCCGGCGAATGTTCGTGTCTATAACAGACGGCCCCGTTGTGCAGGCAAACACAGGGTCGTCGCATCACACAGCACGCACAATGGGCACAGCTCGAGCCGCTATAGGGGGCCAGAGGTTGGAAGATCCACCCCCTGCAACTCCACACCATTGTAAATGCATTGGTCATCCCATCTCCCCCCCCCTGCCACACTCGTCCACGTCGCCACCTGCACCCTCCAAGTGCGAGTCTCTGGCGTCGTTGGCAGCGGTTATACACGAGGTACAAGCCGGGCGGCCACTTCTACGCGTGGAGGGAGCACGCGGTTGCCGGTTCGGACGCAAAGGTTTTCTGCAGCAGCTACTTCCGCGCTCGGATCGGGTTTCCTTGGAACGGACCCATATGACGGTCGGAAAGCCACGACGCGTTTGACCACCGGCGCTATTCGAAGCAGCGCCTGGGGAAGGCGGGGGCGGGTGTCTGTACCGACATCTGGGCCTCCGGAGCAGCGCCTGGGGGAGGCCGGAGCGGATCTCGGTACCGAAATCTTGGCCTCTAGTACGTCAGGGGCTCAGTTGCGAGCTAGACTAGGCGTACGTAAGAGTCTGATCGCCGATCCTGGAGTACGTTTCGCAGGTTGATAGGTTATCAGGTTTTGTCGTCGAGTGACTCGGAGAGTTGTGAGGCCTGGGCGTTGATCGAGTTCGCATCGTGGTTTTGTGCGTCGGAAGGTAACTGAACAAATACAATCGCCGGAAAATTCGCGGCGGTGCAGTACTTCCACCGACTAAGGGTAGGAGTGGAGCTGCCGGTCACAGCTCCTGTATTTCAGTGTGAACTCAGGGCTATTGCACGGGCCCACGTAGCGACCGGAACGCCACGCCGCGTCCGCTTCCCGTTTGGTATGCTACTCGCAGGGAAAATCCTCATTCCCACGTTGGGCCCGGAGGGGGAAGTATTGTAAATGTGTCTGTGTCCGAGTTTCTTTCTGATGACGCGATCGGACGGAATGTGTGTCGCTGATGCGGAGGTAGTTTGCCCGTTACACTGCCTGACGCGGGGTGGTGTGACGTTTCTCGCCAAGAGCACACAGTTGACAGACACGCGAGGGCATCCGCCGAACAAGGTAGAGGTGCGGTTCAAGGGGCGTGAGGGAGATCAGGAACAGGTTGGTAGTGTGCGCGTGCGGACTCGCAGTAAGGTTCGTGGGCCACGGTTGTCTATTAGGGCCGACGGTGGCGCCGTCGCCCTTGTGTCGGAGTTGAGGTCATGCTTCCCTGGTTTTCCCGATCATGCCCCCCTGTCCTCGTATTGCTGTGGCAAGGCCGTAAGAGTTGTTAGGTCCGGCTGTACCCTCCGAGCAATTAAAGAGGTTGTGGTGAAATCAGGTCGGAATCCCGATGAGTTCGCCTTGCACGCGTTGCGCATAGGAGCCGCGACCACGCTCGCGGCGGGGGGAGACGTCGCGGAACGAGTCATCCAGAGAGAGAAGAGGTGGAAGTCCGACGCGTGCTGGGCGTACACGCGTAATAACATAGAAGACTTCACGAGTGTGTCACGTAAGCTGGCAAAGGAAAAGGTGGCAAGGGAGAGACAGCCGGGGGAAAGAACAGTGTGGGGCGAAGGGGGAGGGGGGAAGGCGTGAATAGCTGGGGTAAGGAGAAGAAGGGTTTTTTTGTTTTCCCGTTATGGTCTACTAGAGTAGTTCGGAAGAGTAGAATAGTACCGTACCATTCGGAAGCTCGGTCATCCGAGTCAACTGTAGACCGTACTAGTTACGAGCCCGGCCGTTATAATAGGAGGGAGATAGACGTGAAATATGGTGATCGAGATACTCAGGCTATTGCAGGAAGCTGTGATACAGGTATCTAGCCGGGGAGAGGAACTTATCTCTCTCTCCCACGACTCAGGAAACGATCATATAATGCAATTCGAGAGATATACATTAAAGGGTAGTTTAGTTCGTAGACAGAGTTACGGCCTCCGCAAACGGAGTAACGGACAAAACAGGGTTTATTGGTAGAGAGAATGTGGCATGTCTGTATCGGGAACTGGCGATAGAGCAGATTAGCTGGAGGGGAAAAAGCCCGCTCGCCGTCCTTCTGAGAAAGACATCAAGCGTAGGTCAGCATCTCAACGCCGGGCACGAGCGAGTACGAGGTGCTGTGACGAGCACGGGCAGACGTGAGATAGTCGCTGGCTTGTCGATTCAAGCCAGGAATTTGTGCCTTCTCATTTCCTGCCGCCCCACCTTCCTTTTTTTTCTCTTTCGAAGGGGGAGGGGGGGTGGCGTGAGTAGCTGGGGTACGGAAGGAAGGTTTTGTTTTTCTTCTGTTATGGTCTAGTAGTATAGAGTAGTTCGGAGGAGTAGAATGGTAGCGTACCATTCGGAGGATTGGCCATCCGAGACAACTGTAGGCCGTACTAGTTAGGGACCCGGCCGGTGTAATAGGAGGGAAAGAGACGCGGAATATGGTGGTCAAGATACTGAGGGTATTGCGGGAAGCTGCGATTCAGGTATCTGGCCGAGGAGAGGAACCTCTCTCTCTCTCCCACGACTCAGGAAACGATATGATAATGAAATTCGAAAGATACACATTAAACAAACACATTGCCAACGGATCATCCTTTCCGGGTGCGTGTATCGGATAAAGAACACACACACACATTTCCCCCTGTAGGCAACAAATCCAAATCAAAGAGCACCGAAATCCTGCCACCCCGCCCAACAGAAAATCCACCGGTCAGGAACACCACACGCTTTTGGTCTACTACTGGGACTGTTCGCGCGATCGGAGGCTGCGATCCTCCATCCGTCACCACATTCTCTTTTTTCTATTAAGCTGCGAGTTTGCGTCCATGAGTCCCGCGGTGATGAGAAAAAACGTTTGTACTGTTCACAGTTCCTCAATATTCAAAAATATTAGGGTGCTTGCCTTTGGACCAACAGGCGCGAGCTCGATCCTCGCGGAGATCATATATAGTCACTGTAAACATTTCAAATTGCATTATATCATCGTTTCCTGAGTCCTGGAAGAAAGAGAGATTCCTCCCCTCGGTCAGATACCTGTATCGCAGCTTCCTGCAATACCCTGAGTATCTCCGCCACCATATTCTATGTCTCTCTTCCCCCTGACATACCGGCCGGGTTCCTAACTAGTACGGCCTACAGTTGGGCCGGATGACCAAGCCTCCTAATTGTACTCTACCATTCTACTTCTCCAAACTACTCCAGTAAACCATACCGTAAAAAAGCAAGATCGAACATTTTTTTTGTAACCCGAGCTACTCGTGTGTCCCTCCCCTCCCCCCTTCGAAAGGAATAATAGGGGGGGTGGGGCGGCAAAAGAAAAGAAGGCACAAGCTCCTGGCTTAAATCGACAGGCCAGCGACAACCTCACGTCTGTCCGCCCTATCAACAGGACATCGTGCTTGCTCATTCCTGGCGTAGAGATGCTGACCTACGCTCGATGCGTTGCTTGGAAGGACTGAGAGCGGACCTTCCCTCCCAACCGAATTTGCTGTACCCAATTTCCCGAAACAGGTATGCCACATTCTTTCCTCCGAGGCACCCTGCTTTGTCTGTTGCTTCGCATGCGGGGGCCGTTACTTCGTCTACGGACAAAGCTGTCATTTTTTGTATATCTTTCGGATTGCATAAAATTGTCGTTTCCTGAGTCGTGGGAGAGAGAGAGGCTCCTCTCCTCGGCCAGATACCTGCATCGCAGCTTCCTGCAATACCCTGAGTATCTCGACCACCCATTCTCCCTCCTGTTATACCGGCCGGGTTCCTAAGTAAAACGGCCTACAGTTGTCTCGGATGACCTCTGAATACTACGGTATTGTGTTACTTCTCCAACATCGAGGTAATGTGAGACCACTGGTTCCCGTACTCTTAGTTATATCCTACCCCACACTGTTCCTACCCCCAGCTGTCCCTCCCTTGCTACCTTTCCCTCTGACAGCTTATGTGACACACTCGTGGAGTGTTCCATGTTATCACGCGTGTACGCCTGGTACGCGTCGGATCTCCACCTCCCTTCTGTGTGAATGGACCGTTCCGCTATGTCTCCCCCCGCCGCGAGCGTGGTCGCGGCTCCTATACGTAATAGGTGCAGTGAAAACTCATCGGGATTCAGACCTGACTTCGTCACCACCCTCCTGATTGTTTGAGAGGCACGGCCATATCCAACTATTATTACGGCCTTGCCACAACGGTACGAGGTAAGGGGAGAATTATCGGGAAAACCGAGAAAATATGACATCAACTCCGACATAAGGGCAACTGCTCCACCGTCTTCACTAATGGACGGCCTTGGCCCACGAGCCTCCCTGCGCGTCCGCCCGCGCACTCTGCCAACTTGTTCTTGACTCCTCTTATGCTCCTTAAACCGCACCTCTACATTGTCCGACTGTTGCCCTCGCATGTTTTCTAACTGTGTGTCCTTTGGCGAAGAAGCCAAACTTCACCCTGCGTCAGGCAGCGCACAGAGTGCACAGCCCCCGAATCAGCATCCTCAGGAGGTAAACCAGACACAGACACAGCCACAGCACTTTCCCCTCCGGGCCTCACATGGGAATGAGGGATCCCCCCGCGAGGACCGCACCGAACGACACCGGTAAGCGGACGCGGCGTGGCGTTGAAGCCGTCATGTGGGCCCCTTCTGTACCCCTGAGCGCACACTCGATCACAGGAGCCGTTACCGTCTGCTGCTTCCTACCCTCAATCTGGGGAAATACTGCACCGCCACGAACTTCCCGGGAATCGAATCCTCCGGGTTAACGTTTGACATATATCACTACGATGCAAATTCGATCAACGCCCACGCCTTATACCTCTCCGGATCATTCGACGCCGATAAGAACTGGCAACCAATATAAGCTGTCAAACGTACTCCACGGTCGGTGACCAGACTCGTACGTACGCCTGGTCGAGCTCACAACCGAGCCCCCGACGTACTGGAGGCCAAGATGTCGGTACAGACACCCGCCCCCGCCCCCCGAGGCGCTACTCCGAATAACGCCAGTGGTCAAACGCGCCGTGGCTTTCCGACCGTTACGTGGGCCCGTGCCAGAAAACCCTATCCGAGCGCGGAAGGAGCTGCTGCAGAAAACCTATGCGTCCGAACTTGTGACCTCGTGCTCCCTCCACGCGTAACAGTGGTCAGCCAGCTTGTCTCTCGTGTATAATCTCTGCTAACGACGACAGAGACTCGTGCTCGGAGTGTGCAGGCCGCGACGGGGACGAGTGAGGGAGGGGGGGATGGGGTCACCGATGAATTTACAAACGTGTTGAGTCGCAAGGGTGGATCTTCCAACCTCTGCCCCCCATAGCGGCCCGAGCTATGCCCAGTGTCCGGGCTGTGTGGTACGACCAACCGGTTTTTGTCTGCACAACGGTGCTGTCTATCATGGACACGGACATTCGCCGGGTATACCAATCTCTATTCACGTGGGCTCTGCTGTAAGGGGACACCAGATTGATGCACAGATACACACCAACCTGCTGGCACCAGCATACGAATGTCTTCCCCCATCGGAAGGGGGGGAATAACATTAGATACACGACGCCCCCTCGGAAATAGCAGCGGCCAAGGCCTGTAGGAATATCACAAACAGTCAGGATGCCAGAGTAAACAGCCGCTTTCTCAGAACACCGATCTGATCTCCGTACCGGAACCGTTCTTCTGTACTTTCCTCGAGTTTCCGCTTTTCTTTTTCTTAGAAACAAAAGATAAAATTGCAAAAAACAATGAGCTTAAATAGTGGAAGCCCGAATCAGTACTTGTTGGAAGCAAGTGAGGTTGGCAATTTTTGGCCCCCACATCGGCCGCCAACGCTCGCAGCACACCCGGTTGTTATCGTTGCCGAAACTGCAAGAATATTTCAAGTACAGATAAAACAATATAAAGTACAAGGTAGGCCCCAACTAGGGCGTCCTTTGCACATCTGCGCTGGTGGTTGTATGTATACGTCGATACTTCTTCATCGGGCCTTCTGACCCGGGTCGATCTGGAAGAAGACAGCTCGCCCTCGAGCAGTACTGCCCGCCATCGTCGCAGCGAGACCGTCCCCCACGGTCTCCACAGGAGGCAAGTCATCGGCGGTCGTACACTGATGTGTTTTCATCGTGCTTTCCCCCTGGAGAGTCAAAATGACAGTAAAATAAAACAAATACTTATCAATGACGGAGAGGCATGGCACGATCTCGAGGGGATGCGCCCGCCGTCTCCCCATCGAGCCCGCACCCCATTGTCTCCACAGCGGGTAACTCGTTGGCGGTCGTGTATTATTGTATTTTCATCATGCATTCGGGCCTAGGTGAATCCTACGGGGGACTTCTCCACTCTCGGGCAGTTGTGCTCGCTGTCTCCACAGCGGACCTGCCCTTACTCTGCTGTCCCAAACGCGGGGAACTCACTGTTGGTTCTCCAAAAAAAAAAAACGTCAGCCATTCGCCCAAACCTAATATGGGCGGTTGCAGTTGTGCCAGTCGTCTTCACCATGACAGCTGGGTACTCATTGATGGTCATATATCGATATGTTCGCGTAGGGGATTCGCTCGAAGCAAATGTGTGTAATTGACCCCTCTGTCTTCACCGCAGACATGGTCCACCCTCGCTGTCTCCACAGCGGGAATATCATTAATGGTTGTATATTTTGATGAAAAAAAACCAGATATCCCCAGGCGCCTTTTCTGCAACAGACGCGTGGGTGTATCTTCACCCGCACAGCTCCTGGGCGAGTACCTCAGAACACACGAGCGTCAACCAAAGCATCCCGACCAACAAACCAACGTGGCGTAGCTGCGCTGTGCTCCCCCCCCCCCGCCCCACTGCTCACAACCCGTGATTTAAGATACTCGCTTCTGCGTAGGCCGCCGCCCAGTTCGAAACGTGTTTATCAGGCGGGGCGCACAACTCACGAATAACGGCATGGGTCATACCTCCCGTGCCAAGGGATACCCCCCCAATCAACACGAAATCTGGAAACAGTTACAACAGCAGCCGGGCAGTTACCTCGCAAGGCGTTGTGTATGAGTGTGTCTTTCCCGATCAGTGTCCCTGCTATTCGCTTGGTCCAGAAGGAAAACCACATTAAATTACCCTGCTAAGCGGACCAAGGTCCAATCATGGAAAATATATATAGTGTCGACAGATATCTTCCCCTTACTCCTGCGTGCAACACGCGCCTGCGTAAATCATCTCGGCACAGCTCCTGGATGTGAAAGTAGGAACACATGGGCGTCAAGCTTAACATCACGACCAGCAAGACAAAGACAGCTCGGGGACAGTGGGATGTAGCATCAATGTGTTCCCCTCCCCTCTCATGCCCGCAACTCCTCAGTTGAGATATTTGCCTTTTCATATGCCACCGCTCTGTCCAATATGTGCTTATCAGACGTGGCGCACTGCACACGCCGATCTGCGTCGGTCGTGCGCCCCGTGACGGAGGGTACTCCCCCCGCCCAACGCGAATTCTGGAAACAGGGGGGCAACAGCAGCAGGGCGGTCGGTTTGCGCATGAATATGTTTTTCTCTATCAGTGTGTTTGTTATTCGCATGGTTCTCCCCGTAATACAAGCTGTGTTATGGAATCATTTTGTTTCAAAATATATATATATATATTGTACACTTCCTCCCTCCCACACCGTCGCACCTTGGCACCACCAGGTGTAGCTGTTAGGTTCGGGCTATAGATTTAGGGTGGCACACGACTCCAATTATAATAGCGGCCAATTCTTCGATATATTTGTATGAGTATTCTGCCGCCGTCGTGTAGTCCGTCTGTATACCCTCAGTCAGCAATCGGTTTCAATAGTGTGTCGGTAAGTCCTTGCCGCACGCAGCAGGACGGTCTCTACGGCGCCCCGGCTACCGTGATCATAAAGAACAGTCGTTCCTCCATCGGTCTCAGGCCCGAGATTTTCAACAAAACTGTTTTCCACGTCAGCAGCATTGTGTCAGTCGCTCGTCAATGTCTTTTCATCGCCCACAGTCGTACGGCCTCCACCGCTCGCCGGTTCAATTGTGATAGCGGTCAATACTTCGGCATGTGTCGAAAGGTATCGTACCACAGCAAGCAACACGGTGTCGGTCGTTCGTCAGTATGGTGTCGACGCACATATCAGCACTGTCTCCACAGCGCGCAGACTCGAAGAACTATAGCGGCCGATCTTCATGTTTCCATGAGTATCAGGCCTAGAAATGTCATCAAACTGTCTCCGCCGTGTCAGTTCTGCGTCAACATATTTTGATCGCGCACAGCGGTATTGTCACCCCGGCGAACCGACTCGAATGATAATATTAATAGTGGCCGAACCTTGGACATATGAACATAGGTATCATGGCGCCGGCTGTGTGTTTCCACAGCAATCACCACCGTCTTAGTCGTATGTCGATTTGTTTTCATCGCCGAGAGCAGTACAGCTTCCGCAGCGCAACCGGCGCACGTACTATAGCCGCCGATGCCTTGCCATGTTTCCATGAGTATTAGGTCCAGAACATGCAATCAAGACTGTCTCTTCGGCCAGTACACCGTGTCGGTCATGCGTCGGTATATTTTTTACCGCGCACAGCAGTACTGTCTCCACGGTGCACCGACTCTCGTTATTATTAGCGGCTACTGCATCCAAGATAGGGGCCATGACTGCGTCGTATTCCGTGAGTATCAGGCTCAGAGCGTGTAACTGGGCTGTCCCCACAGCGAGTAACACCGGGCTGTGTTTTCACATCAAGCAAGAAAAAGATCGTGTCGGTCGTGCATCGACATGTTTTTTATCGCTCAAGGCAGTACTTTGTCTACAGCGTACCAGCCCAAATAGTGTAGCAGCCGATACTACGCCATGTTTTCATGAGTATCAGGCACAGAACGTGAACAGTACTGTCTCCACAGCACGCCACACCGTATGGATCGTGCGTCAATATGTTTTTTATTGCACACACTAGCACTGTCCCCACAGCGCACCGAATCTGATTATTGTGATGATTCTCATTATAGCGGCCACTACTTCGACATGTGTTCATAAGTAGCATACCCAGGGCTTGTCGCCAGGCCGTCTATTTTTTCAGGACGGGCCACACCGTGTCGGTCGTGCGTCGATGTGTTCCCATCGCACACGGCAGTACTGTGTTCACTGATCGCCGAATCAAACTAGTATAGAAGCCAAGACTGCGTCATGTCTCCATGAATATCAGGCCCTCCAAGCTCGTGACAAGGCTGTCTTTGCAGCAGACAACACCGTGTCAGTCGTGCGTCAACCTGTTTTTAATGCACCCTGTCTCCACAGCGCACCGATTTCAATGCTTACTGTGAATATTATAGCGGCGACTACTTCGACATGTTTTCGTAAGAAGCATGCCCAGGGTACCAAGTCAGTCGTGCGTCAAAAAGTTTTCATTGCGCACACCAGCACTGTCTTCACGGCGCACCGATTCCGATTAGTATTGTCATTGTAATTATTGTTGTAGAGGCCACTACTTCGACATGTGTTCATAGGTAGCATGCCCAAGTCTTGTCGCTAGGCTGTGGTTTAACACCAGGCAACACCGTGTTGGTCGTGCGTCGATATGTTTCCATCGCACACAGCAATACTGTCTCCACTGCGCGCCGACTCAAATTTATTTAGAGGCCAGCAATGCGTCATGTTTCCCTGAGTATCAGGCCCCCCAAGCTGGTGACAAGGCTGTCTTTACGGCAAAATACACCGTGTCGGTCGTGCATCAAAGGGTTTTCATTGCACACGCCAGCACTGTCCCTACAGTGCACCGATTCTGGGTATTCCTATAAATATAATTATAGAGGCCACTACTTCAACATGTGTTCATAGGTACAGAGCATGCCCAAGGCTTGTCACCAGGCTGTGTTGCTACACCAGGCAACACCGTTTCGTTCGTGCGTCGACATGTTTCCATCGCACACAGCAACACCGTCTCTCCAGCGCACCGGTCCCAACTATTTTCTTTTGTTGTTATAGAGGCCACAATTTCGACAGGTGTTCATAGGTAGCATGCCCAGGGCTTGTCGCCGGGCTGTGGTTCTATTGCAGGCAACACCGAGTCGGTCATGCGTCGATATGTTCCCATCGCACACAGCAGTACTGTCTCCACAGCGGGCCGACTCAAATTTATTTAGAGGCCAAGACTGCGTCATGTTTCCCTGAGTATCAGGCCCCTCCAAGCTTGTGACAAAAGGCTGTCCTCACAGCCAACAACACCGTGTCGTGGGTCGATACTTTCTCACCGTGCGTAGCAGTACTGTCTCCACAGAGCACCGACTCAAATTATGATAGCGGCCGATATCATGAGAGCCACGCTCGAAGATATTAATGTTAATAGTAATCAAAACAATATAAAAAGTGGCTGGACGCGGCAGTAAAAACGGCCTCTTAGGACCTCTCCAACTGGTTGGTATGGAAATATCCGTGGGGTGTGCGAATAGACAATTGAGTTGTCTGCGTACACAGGCGAGGCTGTCGTCTCCACGACACATCCTCCTTGCCGCGTTCAGGGATGAAATATCGCATGTGTCCTCTGTGCATACATGTGCCATGCGGCATGCATTCGTACAAGTAAACCTGTTCT
>JBBMHQ010092473.1:0-10586 GCA_037834295.1 Postelsia palmaeformis | reverse complement strand
GTTCGTCGGCGAGTCCGAGTGAAGATGCGCCCGGAAAACGGTAAAACGGTCGGAGGCGCCGGGGTGCCAGGCGGCGATGGGGTAGACGCGGCCGGACCGGTGGTCACAGCGGAATCTTTTCCCTGAAAAATGCTCGTCGGGGGAGGAGCGCGCTGGGCGACGATCGTCGCTGCAGCGGGGGCTCCTGCATTACCCTGGCCTGAAGGGGCAGACGCGGCCGGAGCAGTGCTCACGGCGAAATCTTCTCCCTGCAAAGTGCTCGTCGGAGGAGGAGCGTGCTGGGCGACAAACGTCGCTGCAGCGGGGGCTCCTGCATTGCCCTGACCTGGAGGGGCAGACGCGGCCGGAACAGTGCTCACGGCGGAATCTCCTCCCTGCAACGTGTTCATCGGGGGAGGAGCGTGCTGGGCGACAAACGTCGATGCAGTGGGTGCTTCTGCAATGCCCTGGCCTGGAGGGGCAGACGCGGCCGGAGCAGTGCTCACGGCGGAGTCTTCTCCCTGTAAATTGCTCGCCGGGGGAGGAGCGTGCTGTGCGACAATCGTCGCTGCAGCAGGGGCTTCTGCAGAGCCCTGGTCGCCCCCGGAGGGTACGATAAAAACCGAGGCGAAGGCGGTGTTGACGGCGGGTGAAAAACAACTCAAGTCAGGACGGCGATCGACGGTGGCGACGGAAGCAGATACACGAGCGACGAAACTTCCCGAAGGAGCAGAGAGGTCGCCAATCCTCATACATGGCCCGTGTGTGCGAAAATCGTGAAAATCCGAACAGGTGATAGGCAGCCCACTCAAGACGACACTTTCGGTACGGGGCACCAGCCCACCCAAACCTATGCAGGGGTAGGGGAAGAGCGAGTGCGAGGCCCGCAGGCTCGGAGGAGGATTTGCGCGTCCTCGACGGGGGTTAGGCTGCTAGACCCACTGTGGTCGTGTTCTGTGCCGGGCCCCGGCAAGCGGGAGAAAAAATCAGCATTGCCGTTGGCGCTACCCGTGCGGTACTTGAGGGTGAAGTCGAACACAGTGGGGAACTCGGGCCACCGCTGGATTCGTGCGTTGTGGTCCCCTACTTTGCCGATGGTCTCCAGTGCTTTGTGGTCCGAAATTTTTCAAAACTTTGTCCCCCATAGGTAGCATCGGAGTCGTTTGATGACCCAGACAATGCCGCCAGCTTTTAGGTCCAACGGGGTCCAGCGCCTTTCGGAATGAAGCCTAGCGCGGGTGATATCAGGTATGGGCCGTACCGCTGTGGATCGCGATTTTGGTTGTAAAAGGGGCGTCATCGAGGGTAATGATGCCCTCGACGAGGCAGGGGCCGTGTTCTGGCAACTCGAGTGAGAGGTCGATACTAGGTGCAGCAGTCAAAAGCTGGGGCTGTGATCAGCCGGCGCGCCAGAGAAATAGGTCGAACATACAAAGGAGGACCTGGGTAAGCGCAGTCGACGACGAAAGGGCGGGGCGGCGCTGGCGAAATCACATGAACTCTGTCAGTCGTGGCTTGAGTGAAAAATTGATGAGAGGAGGCGGGGTATGCCAACCCGGCCTCACTTGAATGGAGGGTGTCCCGAACGACGAAAAGAGCTTCGCCGATCATTTTGTTTTTTACCTCGCCACCGAGAGGGGTCTGGAGCCTCGGGGTCGTCTGCCCGGAGACCGATGCCCCACACGGGGTCAAAAGGGCTGGCTTCAGCCAAATAATTGGTGCCAGTGCTCAAATAGGTGCTGCTTCATGACCGGGTTCTGCGTGAATTTGGCAAAGGAACCAGCAATGACGGCGTTTTCCCGAACGCGGTCCCAGGTAGCGCACTTGAAGTTATGCACGCCTCGACCGAGGCGTTTGTGCTCGCGAGGGTGTGGCGAGGCCATCATTCGCTCCGCTGTGTTGTGGTCCAGGAAAACGCGAGCTTTTTCAGCCAACACATTGCTCCGCGCAGGAATATACCATACAATCAATGACAAAAACCGAGAGGAACCACTGCGAAAACTAGGAGGGGGGGCTACCAGAAAAGTCCCACCCGCTCCGTTGAATACTCGAGAGTAGGGTTGAAGATCGAAGGTGTTAAGTGGTCGGTGGCCGCCGTTGCGGTTTGTTTGTGGGGGAGTGTGCTTCTCTGAGATCACTGAGCTCCTGGTGCACAAGGCGAATCCGGTTCCACGTATACTGGCTCGGTGTCACCATTGCCCGTAGGTAAAAAAAATGCCAGGTTCTCTTACTGCGCCCGATGATCTCTGTCTTGGACCAAAGGGGGCAGGGGGCATTGAGCCCGTTCTGCTCGACGAGAGCTGCGATTCTTCCGAATTTAACGGGTATGCTGTCCGGTTGATCTGGCCGGAGGCTGTGGAGTCACCACTGGCTCGACTGGTAGTACCAGGTTTTTCCTATTCCGCTGGAGCCGTAGGAGCGCGGCGCAGATGGAGTGGCGTGTGCTCATACAAAGCAGTATCATAACAATATCAATTTCTGGACTATTTTTTCGAGATGACTCGAAATTAGTATGGGAATATATTTGTTTTGGATTCAGTGCGAGCTGAGCTGGGTGCGACTTTCGAAAAAACGGAAATATATTCCGCAAGTAATACTCGCCGGCAAGGTTTTCCGAGCGGTCGAGTCAGGCAGACGTCTTTAGGATAGGATGTCGAGTGCATTATGTACCTAGGGGCCAACTACTGCTGCTCTGGTCATCCACAAAAGGTGCTTGACGACGTTAGAAGTTTTAGGCTCTTGTACTAGTTACTGCTCGCCTCGCTAGATGTCTTCTGAACCAAGGGGCGAGAGGCGCTCATCAAAAATGCAGCCCATGACGCCTGGCAGATACGATGAGGGGATGATTGCTGCAAACCACAATGCCGCAACAGGGCAGAGGGGATACCATAACACCAGCCCACCCTGAAGGACTGTGTATGAATCGATAGAAAACTAAAGCACAACCCAAGCCAATCCCGAGAGTTCGGAAAAGGATCGAAGACGTGGCACTTCACAACCCAGTCGACCACACCTCTAACCTGCAAGGCTATAGCCGATTACAGGTTGACACTGCGAATCAGAGAATAGCAAGTACGAAAGTACGAAAACGCGGAGTCAGGCGAAACAAGCTACAATTTTTCAGACGCTAAATCGAGGAACGAAACTCGAGGAAGCGGTGTGGCTCGCGCAATCAGGAGCGACATGAGCTGAGACTGGTCGAGCAATGTACTCTCCGAAAGTATCTGGGAGGAAATAATACTCATGAACCTACCTACTGCGAAGACACTGGGTGCTGCGAAGAAAATAAAATACAAGGGGGGAGGGGACGCGACGGAACATGTACTGCCGCGACGGAGCTCACCGGAATAGTGATAACATTATCGGAATATAGTCCAAGACAGTCAAGGCCGGATTCAATAGAAAGAGGGCGAAAAGGACGCGTGCGACAATTCGCCGATACTGAGCGCGCCAGAACACAAGACATGCAATGAGCCGACATCGTTGCGGTCCACCAGGGTATGTAATATCGCGCGGGAGGGGGCCGAATAAAACCTGCCGCTAATGAACGCAATTTACCACCTTGGCCTGCTTCGGGACATTATTAAGAGGGCGGAGGGGGAACGGGGATGTACACTATTGTCCTTTTTCACGACATGCCGTGACACCACCTACGGCCCAACCTTCCACGGAAGCTTTCACGGTATACTACCGAACCCTCCACGGACCTCCACGGCATACTATGGAACCCTAACCCTGAACCTAACCCTAACCCTAACCATAACCCTAACCATAACCCCAACCTAGGTGTCGTGAACATTGGGGTGCCGTGGGAAGTGCCATGACATTCCGTGGGATTACCGTGGAGTGCCGTGGCGGTTACCCCGGGGGTTGTCATGGCCTCACCCGTGGCATGCCACGGTACCCCGCACGGCGTGCCATGAAATATTATGCCACATACCGTGGGGATCCTTCAGTATGCCATAGGTGTTACCATGGCCATACCACACAGAACTCAAATAGTGTAGAACCCTGCGCATGGACGGCAAATGCGGTCAGACCTAAACCGTGGGCAACCTATGAGATGCGTCAAATAGGCTCATGAACATGTCCTCGGGAAAACCAGAGAGGGGACAAAGGATACAAGAATGCATGAACGGCAAATGCGGTCAGTCCTAAACCAAGGGCAGCCTGTAAGATGCGTTGAAAAGCCTCATGAACATGTCCTCGGGAAAACCATAGAAGGGGCAAATGATACAAGGAAAACAAGATGAAAATGGCGCGACTGGTCACGCTGGTCCTGAAGAATCGACATGGGTCGCGAGAAGGGAGCACAAAGCTAACGAAAGTTTCCGCCGCTCTCGAAGAGGGGGCGGAAACAGTTATAGATACGGAACGGGAGAGACGCATGATCGAATGGCAAGAAGGCAGAAGTTAATCCAACCGGAATCCCACTCGGCGCAAGAACTCACCAAACGGTTGCTGTGAAAGCAGGGAAACAACCCCGAAAATCGTGGAACGTCAGACGAATAGTACACCTACACAGTACCAGGTACAGCGATACAAAAAAAGCACACAGGGACACGATTTCAACCTCAGCCCACAGAGGTGCCAAAAGCGTCTAATAATAATATAGTCTACGACGCGAGGCAGTATGGACCTAGGGACCGACTCCTACTGCGAGCAGGTTGATGCCTTTGGCTCTGCTCTGGTCACTCACACAAGGTGCTTGACGATGATCGAAGTTGTTGCAAGCTCTTGTATTAGCGTTATTCTCATCGGAGAGCTTTTTTTCTTCGTTGCTGCTTGCCTCGTCAGATGTCTTCTGAACGAAGGGGCGAGGCGCTCATCAGAAAGGCAGGCGATAATGCCTGCCAGGTATGATGAGGGGGCGATTGCTGCAAACCGCAAAAGTAGGGAGAGCTGGGAGCGCAGCAAGACCTTTTGACCAAGTGTGGCCAGGACAAGTTTCTTGCCCGTAATAAAGTCTATGTACGTACCTGGTGTGATATTTACGTGGTGGTTCAGCTAGTGGAAGAGCTTACTGCCCCTACGTAATACACTCATATAATACCCTTTTTTGCTCCCATCCCATTCATTCACTTCGCCCTTATCTTCTCTCTCCTTTCCATATATCGAAGTAATAGAGCAACACAGATCCGGGGTCACATGATAGGCTGAGCCATCTCCCCCCCCCTACTACGGGTCGTGCCTTGCATGTTTATCGCGAGTATGCTCTTTCTTCCCTCGTCGACTGGCATCGAATTTAGCCTGCCCACGCCAAGCGCTCTCAGCAGCTGGCCCCTTGTACATATATTTATATATTTCGCTGTTGCGTTTACAATCTCACCACGGTTGGAGACGAAGTTCAGGATCAACGCTAGAGTAGTAGCGTTCGAGAGTATCCAGCAGACCACCGGGGTAGTCGGGGGTATTGTGCAATACTGCACACGGAGGGGGAAACGCTCGATGATCCCTTCTACACTCCACTCGTACTTGGCCACCGCAGCCACTCATATACTGTCTAAGTTCCATGCGTGATATCGAGTGCACCACCCCTCCGCTCCACGCCGTTTTCCTCATCGATCACACACACGTCACAGCTACTGATGGAGAACATCCTGCCTCTAGCATCACGTCGACGGCCGGTTTCGGTGTCAGCCGCGATGTGTGACCCTCTGGTTCGAGACCTGTTGCGGCACTACAAGCCCGCGCTGAGAGAAATGTTCAGGTGCAACAGCTTCCACGGGGGCCACGCTCACGAGGGGTATGATTACCTTGTTTAATGGTACATCTGGTAGTAGATTGGATCACGTTGTATGATCATCCGACAAACAAGCGGTGGTGCAGCAATAGAAACGACAAGCGGGGCGGGTGGCTTACTTTTACGGCTGCCTAAAGTGTACCAGATATCATAGGACAAGCCTTAGTAGGGTGTGCCTTACTTTTAGGCTGGGCAATAAAGACGGAGATCCGTGCCACTCGACCGCAAATCTCCGCTTTTTTTCGATGTCTTTCACCCGTTTACCAGCTCGCACGGACGACCATGGTTGACGACAGTTTTATATATCAGCGCGAGCCCCTGGCGAGAGGTCACCCTACGCTAAGATCTGAATACCGGTGTCTTTAAATGCCGGTGTGTTTCATTGTGTCTGACACGGCACTCTCTGGGCTGCTGTATGGTGGCTCACGTTCCTGGTATATGCTCGGAAATGCGTCCGTTATAAAAATCATATGCCACATATTTCAGAATATGTATCGTCATCTGCCGAACCGTGTGTGTAGATTCTACGCAGCATCTCCCTCCGCCGTGGTTACCAAACATCCCTCGCACAGGGGCAGCAGCGGCAGCGTTGGCGAAGTTACTGCTGCACAACCGACGAAGGTCGGGGGCGTACAACAGGTTGTCCAGCCGCCGGCCGACGAATATCTTCAAGCTACGAACAACACCCCGCCGGCCCAGCATTCGGCCCAGCCTTCGAACGCTCAAGATACCCCGCCCGTACCCGAATCTTCCTTGGAGACCGGTGATACTACACCTTCCATGGCTACGGAAGCGAAAGCCTGCGACGCCGACGGGGATTCCGGTGAAGACTGTGCCTTTGAAGGTGCAGTCCACGGTGCTGTCGTCCAACTCACTGCGACCCTACCGCCACTTGCAGCAGCTGCGGCAGCAGACTATGAAGCAGATACGTTTGATGGTGATGATGATGATGATGATGGTGATGCCGCCGACCCCGTCACTGCGACCACACCATCAACTACATCGCCAGCATCAGCATCAGCTGCAGCTTCTGCAACAGCAGCAGCAGCAGCAGCAGCGGCGGCAGCAGCAGCAGAAGCTTTTGTACTCACTCATCCCATCCTACCACCGACATCCTCGCCCTTTCCCAGCCCAACCGCTTCGCCTCTTCCGGTAAGCAGCAGCAGCGCCAGCGAATTTGTCGAACACCGAAGAACCGCACCCCCAGAATCAGCATTGTCTGGGGGTGACAATGAATACCGAAAGCAGCCACCAGCACCTACATTGTCACGAGGAGAACCCCGCCAAACCCCACCTGTATCAGCGTTGTCGGGGGTAGATAGCGAAGGCCCAAGCACTCCACCAGCGTCATCGTCAGTAGTAGCATCTGCACCATCAGCGCTGCTAGAGGGTGGTGACGAAGAGCGAAGCTCGCTAGCACCATCAGCAGGGTTGGGGAGTGCTATTGAAGAAGACAGAAAAATCCCGCCAGTACCAGCATTGTCGAGGGTGGATAGCGATTTCCACAACATTCCACCATCTGCGTTGCCGAGGGGGGGTAGCGAAAAGCGAAACGACACACCAGCATCAGGTTTATTGGGGGGCGACACGGGCGACACAGGTGACAGCGCGAGCGATATTACTGGGAGCGGCAGCGGCGGCAGCGGCAGGGCACGGAGCCCAGCGTCTGCGCGGTCGTCGCTTCTGTCTGCGAGATCGTCGTCGGCGATAAACTCCATGGCCGAGGCGATCTCGCATAGGTCGCTGTTGTGCTTTGCGGCAGACCTTGGCGTTTTGGGATCGCTGCTGTCAGCTCTGGACGTCGGCGAGGTTTTCCTCTCCTGTAACGGTGGGTCTCATGGTGGGTCTTATTTTATACCTGTTACCTAGACTTTAGAAGTGGCGCCACATTTTCGGGAACAAGTGCCTACAGATTAGAGTGGGTTTGATTTGTAGTGGGCAACGAAATGCATAAATAGGAGTTAATGGTAGTCATTGCCCGCGACATTGCTGTCTTTCATACCGTCTACTAAAAAAAACAGTGAGAGCCACACTAAATCAAGTCGCTTGGATATTTACCTTCACTATGAGGGCGTGTGGTGCAATGCTCACCCACGGGTCTGTGTTCATACACGCTCTCAATTGGTCTCAACCATTGTCACATCTATTTTTTGCAGCAGCGAAACTAATTTGGTGAAAATATTAGTGGTAGCCGATGCGCGCGACATCGCTGCGTCTAGAGCTCTACAGTAGTTCGAGTCGGAATATAGAACAGCATTGGGGTATGATATCCACGCACCTACTTTAGCTTCAGTCTGGTCCGAGACTTACAGAAATCGTGAGCTTATGCCCACCCAACGACCCTGCGACAGCCTCTCTGCATACACTACTATGATTGCTATCCGATAATTTGTAAATTAGCATGAGCTTCAACGCTGATCACTAGAAGACATCCCCGGAAAAAGAAAGCCCGCGGATGCTTGAACAAAAAAAAGAAAGTAAGCCTATGTACGTATTACATTGGATGCAGTACGTAGTTGAACTTCATTTGGCGCCTAATTCCGTGCTAACTCTTTATACTACTGAAAAGTTCAACCCACAACGATTTCAAGTACTTTGTTCCCAAAATAGTGTGTGCAGTTCTAAAGTGGTTGACATCGATCACCATCGCGTGTAATTTCCGTCAGCAGGAGCGCCTGGAGAAGTATCGAAAACACCGGATGCGGGCGCCGATGCCGCGAAAACAGCGAAGACAGGCGGGCCGGGTCATGGAGACTTCGCCCGAACTTGTCTTGCTCGAGCCGGAAAGGGGGGCGTTAGGCCCCTCGGGTTTGTGGAGTTTTTGGAGGTAAGGGCGCCGGAGCGCGGTGGTTGGTCTGAAAGACGAGGGACTTTTCAAGGTTGAAGCTATGGAAATATGTTTATGAAACCGTTCGTTGGGCTGTGAGCATCGTGGCTGCAGGAAGACAGTTATGGGGTACTGCTACTATAAATCGGTGGCAATGTTTCAGCGGCTGGACCATGTTACCCTCTCGTCGCGGAACTCCACGACGAAATTGGTTCAGTGTTCGTACTCCTGCTGCTGCTGCTGCGTGTCGCTGGTACACCTTTAGTCTCGCTGACGGTCTAATTCATGTCAGCTGTCGCGAGCCCAGTCAGCGTTCGACGCCCCACCTTAGCATGCGACAAGGACTCCCAAACTTCGACCCGAGGGCTACGTTAGTTAGGTTTTGGCCATGCTATGGTCGGGAGGAGAGGGAGGGAGGCACTCATATCGTGGCTGGCCGCAGTCGTATGAGGGAGAGGGCTACTCATCTCATGCATGGCCGTAGTCGTATGACGGGGGGGTACTTTTTGGGTACGATTTTTCGTGACTGGCAAGGCTCGTAACCTATGAGTACTCGACGACTGAATTATCCTCCTGACGAGCAACCAAATACCTACGCAGTCCCATCGAGTTTTTTATTTAGCATATGCGTAGCGTCGCCATAGAAGATACTTTCTTCATCGGGGTGCGCGTATGTGCTTGTTTTTCATAGGCGACTGTGGGGCTCTGTATGTGTACGTAAAGGACCTCTGCCACGGCTTGAGTCTGATTTTTTTAGTGGCGTTGCAGCGGGCGGTGATACTTCATACCTGGTAGGTGCTTTGCAGGAAACCTGGGTTGACCGGCGGGGTGTCCCCCCCTTCCCCTCCTTTATTTGCACACGCTTCGAATCGACCGCCTCCCCTCCTCTCTGTGGGGGGCTTATTATTCCTCACGAAAGCGAAATATCGAAACTGCAAAGTTTCGGAATATTGAAACATAAAAATATCGGAATATCGAAGAGTAGAAGTAGCACAATGCCGAACTATCTTACCGAATACCAGGTACCAAATAAGTTGTCAAAACATCAAAATGTTGGTCCAGGCCCTGGTGAGAATCTCGCTGATGTGTTTTCGTCCGAGAGACGATGGTGGTGTGCTGGAGACCAAAGAGGGTGACGGTGACTCCATTGGTCCCGGGCACTGCTTGCGTGCGCTTTTGACGTACATGTGGAGGAGGGTGCATGCGTCGGCAGAATTAGCTCTCAACGGCGTTCGCGAGGGGGGCGCGCGGCATCGATCGAGTATCCAGAAGGTGAGACAGTATATGGTATGACGACAGTACGGTGAGGAGTAACTATCGGCGACTTGTGACGCTCGGGATTTTGCACGGGGTTCTTTAGGAAGCGCTGCAGATATAAGCCAAGGGAGATGGTGGGTTGCAAGAGGACTGGAGCGATCAAAATTGGAACGGTGTTATGAGGCTTAGATTGATTGGGTAGGCGATTGGCTAACATTTTACCTTCAACCCAACGGACTAAGACCTTCACAACGGGCTACGTGACCATCAATATCCGCGTGAGTGAAGTTTCGCGACGGGTTTACGTGAACATGGGCCGCGACAAGATTTACGTGAACATGGGCCGCGACAAGATTTACGGTCACGCCATCTCCACTCCAAACTTAGTAGTATTCGGTACCAGGTATTCGTCTTTGGAAGACGGAAAATAGCGGACCATCAGGGCAGTTACGCCCTGCTCGAAGCACCTACTCCGACTTTAGAGCATACGGGGTGGCGTGGCGAACTCCCCCCCTCGACGGATGATCTATCCTTTCAAGAGCAAGCGACAAAGGCGGGCGAAAACTAGATAGGTTACGGACCTCGAACTCGCCCTCGACAAAATCGGCGGTGAGCCGCCAACCTATACTAAATATTCTTCGCGTACGAGGAATTCATGTTAACTACTGTACATGGGCGAAGCTAACACGCAGCTTGTAAACGTGAGTTTTGACTATTCAATCAGGCGAACTCCCACAACTGGCGTGTTTGAAAAATGCACATATGCTAAAAAAAAAAACT
>JBBMHQ010092451.1:0-10587 GCA_037834295.1 Postelsia palmaeformis | reverse complement strand
CCGCAGCTGCCTAAAAAAAGACGCGCGAATCGTAGGTCCCCGTGCCTGACGCACCACGTACGACCCAACTCTACTGCAGCCTGAGCCTCGCGGCCACATGCAGCAGCAAGAAGGTATCACTCTTTGAGGGTGAGTCCGGCCTTACACCCGACAGAAAGACCTACCCTACCCCCTACAAGCCTGATAGGGCATGCCTTGCGGCATTCCTTGCCGAGGTAGCGAGGGGAACGGAGCTGTATGCCAGATGTAGTCGCAGCTATCTGCTGTGTATCTACTTTATGCTCGCGGTGTCCTTCAAAATACAAGAACACTTATCTATCCTAGATAGATTCTTGCTGCGAAACCTGCGATCCCCGTTTATTTTCATTTTGTATCTGAGGGGAGAACCCCCGTATCAACTCGACATCTGCTGTGCTTTTCCAGTCTTTTTGGAGGGTAGCGTGTAGGACACGCCATATTTTGGTATATGATCGGTACAGACGACCCCACGAAACAACAACAAGCAATGTTGACGGAGTGTGGGTGCGAGCCAAGGGCCTAGCATTCCCATATACGGACGGTATCTGAGGTAGTTACTTGTCACACAGGACAATGTCACTACTACTATGATACTAGCAACAGCAATTAATTAGACAAGGAATATGGGTGACCGAGAAGGAGTAGGCTTAGCAATCTAGGAGAGGGGATCTTTAGGGATGATTTTGACTTGCAAAAAATGGTTCGATGCAAACGCGGCGCAGCCGCGTTTGTGGCGAGTTTTGGCCCGTTCTGTCTGCGGTTCGGGGGCTGCGCCGCGTTTGTGGCGAGTTTTGGCCCGTTTTGTCTGCGGTTCGGGGTCGGGGTGAGGGTGAGGGCTAGAGTTAGGATTAGGGTGAGAGGTTGGGTTGGGTCCCCGCCCGTACCTTGATCTCAACAGGGACCAAAACACCTGAACAGCCTACAAACCTAAAGATCCCCTCTCCCAAAGTGTTATGGGTCCTCCCGCAAAGAAGATATTATAAGGATATCCACGACCTGAGCGGATGATGAGAGCTTCGTGGGACAATACCCATGCGACGATCGGGCCGAGAACCTGGAACCTAGAACCCACATGTCCATAAGACACGGGGGTTCACCCGATCGCATTTTCAGCCGTGCAGTTCGCAAATCAAAACAGCCTTCCTTCAATGAGGAAAATTGGGTTTTATATCTGTGTGCAGAGATTCGAGCAAACGCCGAGACCAACTAACTGCTGTTGTTGTTGTTGTGGTTCGACGCCGCGAAAAAACGCGCCGACCGCGCTGCGCTGCGCGTAGAACCCAAGCGTGCGAGCCCACGTTGACTGGCGGCGAAGAGACATGTCGAGTGCACTACGTAGAGTCAAACTGTACGGCATCTTGTATTTACAACGCGGCTGCTGCTGCTGCTGCTGCTGCTGCTGCTGGCGCTGTAGTCTACGAATATATACGTACCCACGGAGAGGTGCGGGCCGAGGGCACTTCTCTTGTCTTCGCTAGGCCCGCGCCCACGCCAGCCGACTGCAGTCTGGCCACGGAGAGACGCGCCGCCCGCCGATTGCGTATCGGGTGCGAAGAAACGTTCCATATACAGCTGACGTGTCACCGCCCAACTCATTGTTTTGTTTTGTTTTTTATCCTGGGGCGGATTGGTGAAAGTGAAGCTTAAGCTCACCACACTTCCACGTTCCCAATTTCGTGTCGTGTGTCAATTTAACCCTTAGCTCCCGATGCAACAACAGACCGTCCCGCTCCTGTTTGCTGTCGTCGATAACTGAATCTGGATAGAAGAGTCGCCGTGAAAATCCGGGGGTATAGAGAGTGGGGGCGGCGTATTCATTTGTTGCTTTTCTTGGACATTTGGCCACGCATCCCTCTCGGGACGGAGCACCGTTTCTACTCCTAATAATAAGAGACGCCTCCAACAATCGGGCGCTCATTATTACGTGATTTCATTTTATTGCATAGTTTTTTTTGCTTATTGTTATGTTCATGGGGACAGCGGGACACTTTGTATCCCTGTGCAGGTCTTATTAAGCCGGTACTCGTTGGTACTCACATGTGTTGCTCGTTTAGAAGATGGAAAAACAACTTTATTCCTTCCGTCACGGCGGAGACTGAGACCACGCTTGTGGCTCTCTCGAAAACCCCTGATTTTCCACCTAAGATACGCCTTTCGAGTACTACAAATACGATCCCAGTGCCTGAACCCCTGGGTAATTACCGGGCTTTCAGCCTCATACAATGCAATATCATAACATAATCCTTTTTGCTAATCGTATCCCCTTCCTATTTGGCCGCCTGTGGCCAACATCTTTCTCCAAGGATAGCGATCGTTTTATCGCTGCTATATAGTAGTGTACCAAACTCCTCCATGTTACACTCGTCTATTCCCCTCATCTATTTTTCTGACACACCCCGTTCCTCCTTGTACATTTACTTCACATTCTCCTACTATGTGAGCATTACTCTCTATTACTTTGCCACACGGACACACCTGTCCATCTACTATCTCCTCCTCCCGGTTACTGGTACACCTCTTTCTTCTTTCTGGCACGTCCAGCCCCCCTACACGAAATCACGGTTTCAGAGCTTTCGCGAAGGCCACTGGGCCGTGCAAGTACGTTTTCATTCCTAGCCCGTAGATCGTCCCCCCGTATATCTCCATGTCTTGTCTCCGCTTTAACCTTGCATCCTACGTATCGCTAGCCTTTCTGACATTTCTACAGTTTCTTCCACTTCTGTCTTGTACCTCCCAAACTTTTCTGCGGACATCGTTCCTTCGTGTTCTCCCCCTACGATATCCTCCCCCACTTGTTCGACTGTTCTATCCCACCCTATTTCAGCTCGCCCTTTCGTGTCTTTCTCCCATGATTCAGCTCTATCGCCTATGTCTGGCAACCTCTTGTTTGGCACGTTCGTTGTTTTATGTTGCGATTCTAACCTTCTTGCATCTATATTTATCTTAAGTGAGTGCGTTCCCAGTTTTGCTATCATCACTGTGGTCCTCGTCGTACTTGAGCGTCCTAGTAATTTCTCAGCTATGTCGTCTGTGGTATTTCCCGCCGCATTGTGAACTTTGTGTTACCTTCCCATACTTTTCCTGCATATTCTAGCTTCAGTACTATTACATTTATCAGGATGATTTTCTTAGCCCTAGTGTCAAGGTGCGAGCCTTCTAGGATCGCATCCATCTTGCCTACGTGTGCTTCGCCCTTTCCAATTACTTTTGCTGTATGTGCACCCCACGAGCCTTTTTATGTTGACACCGAGGTACGTATAGTGGTCTATGATCGGCGAATCATTTCTTCCCCAAATCCGACTGAAATTTACCGGGTTCACTGTATCTACGTTACATACCCTACTGCGCACTATATTACGTTCGCCGTCACCCTCCGCTTTCTGGCGTATTATTGTGCCTTTTCTATTATAGAAATGTCTGCAACCCTTGGAGTGTTCCTGATATCCCCACGGAGTCGCCCGCAAACGTCAATTCCGACACCGTATATTCCCCCACCGCGACTCCCTGCTTTGCTGCTTCGACTGCTACGATCAAGTCGTCAATATTTATCTTGAATCAATCAAGTAGAAACGTGCATCTCTTTACAACTCCTTGTGAAATACATGGTATCAACATACTTCGTTTATTCCCTGTCCAGCATCGCAGCACATTTCGCGCAATCCGTCTTGTTTTTTTCATTGTTCTCCAAATATGTTTCTGATCCCATTCTTCCACAACTTTTTCCACCCCCCTTTCTCCACACTGTGTCGTATGCCTTCTGTACACCTAGAGAAGGAACATTCCGTTGCTAGCCCCGTATATTTCCTACCTTAGATTATCTAACCCATGTGCAGACATGGTCTACGTGACCTTGACGGGATACCAAGGTGTGCCTTAGCTCCAGAGCTTCACCGTGTAGTGGCGGTGCCTTTGTTTCTGAAGTCCTCACATGATGAGCTCAATGTCTCACGCGAAACATG
Organism: Postelsia palmaeformis; assembly: GCA_037834295.1. Lineage (NCBI taxonomy): Eukaryota > Phaeophyceae > Laminariales > Laminariaceae > Postelsia > Postelsia palmaeformis. Next base: position 6,610 of record JBBMHQ010092451.1, on the reverse strand, counting down.
ACTTCGCAGGCGTTTGTTCGTGCAACTCGCCCAATATTTGCGTGTTTTTTTTACGGGGAAGCATAGTAAAAAGGGTATCCGGTACAAATAAAATCGTCTACGTATACTTCCCGACTTTTATTGTCAATACTGGGTCCTACTTAATATGGTACCCCGTAGCATTTCCTAGTAAAAACAATAGATGGTGTACGTGTTGCGCGTTAGGGGACCCCCCTGGTCAAGAGATCCCTTTTGGCTGGCACTAGAAGACGTTATCATACCAACCGATACTTGCTCCCTGAAGGGGGTCAACGGATAACAAAATACTGAGCCGAAAATTGCAACCCCAGCAGTGGGATGAGTCTTAATAGGCATGTGCGTCGTGCTTACTCTTTTTTCCTTTAGTAGGCGTTATTTCAGGTTTAGATTCGAATGTTGCTCGACGTGCAAACGAACAAGCGCAAAGCGACGACCACAATGCGATACACATGTGACGATGTAACCGTACGTTTGCAAGCCGATATTTCCTCTGCCGTTTTTAGTTATTGTTTTAGCCTTTTAAGGCGTGTTTCGCCCCAACGGCAGGCGTTTGAACTAGAAATCCAGAAACAAAGCATCAAAAGCATCTTGTGTGACAACAACAATTTGGCGTGAATGTGTCGAGCAGCGTGGTAAAAGGTGTCTGCAAAATGTTTCGACTGCCGCGAGAAAGACTTCAAAAATATTCCCGACCCAAGTCCCGAAAGGATATATTCATTTGTGTTTCGATAAAAAGTCGGAAACAAGCCCCTTCTTTCGGTATGTGGGCCTGTACGAGTTAAGCCGAGCCCCGTTTGCTTTACCCCATAACTGATTTCGAGCACTTAGCCGTTTGTGCCATCCATGAACATGGCGTGACTTGTGGTGCACAGGAGGAACCGTTACGAGAGTGCTCGCCCCAGCAACTGCGAGGGGAGAAAGCTACCGCACCATGACCGCCACCGAGACCTATCGCAGTGTCATGGATACGGTCACCAGAGAGAGGTTCCCCTCTAGGCGCAACGAGTGGCACTCTGTTTTTCGCATCGATCCCATGTGGCCCGGCGAATACCAAAACGTTGTGGACGCGTGTAGTGAACCCCACAGGCTGTGGGGTGCGCTAGACTCCACCTATTTCGAGTGCTGCACCGGCACGCCGTGTGCGCACAGCACGCGAGCCTCCGCGTTCGTGGCGACGACGCTACGTCCGCTCACCTTCGCGTACATGCTGGGATGGATAGCACCACACCTCGAGACCACGCTTGAGATGCAGGTGGGCAACGCGAAGGCAGTAAGCGCGAGGAACTGTGGACTGCCGTCAACGTGCCTAACGTCCATGAGGTAACGACAACAGCGTTGTCTGGTGTTGCAACGGGGTCCAAGGGTTAAATTGACACACGGCACGAAATCGTGAACGTGGAAGTGTGGTGAGCTTAAGCTTTATTTTTACCAATCCGCCGGAGGATTAAAAAAAAAGCCGAATGTTGTATGCTGCTGGACTTTTTATTTTGTACCATACCCGTACATGGGCAAGGAGAGATTCACGTGATACCCTGGAGATAATGTAGTAAGAGTACGGGCAGCCAACAAAGACCGCTTGATTCCTCCGGCCTCGAGGTTTTAGATCGAGAACCGCACTTCGTCTGCAAGATTCTCCCCAACATATAGTAGGGAATTCCTTCTGGTGGATCTTCCGTCGGTACATGTGTGACGTTGATTCTACTAATCTTTGCCAGAACTTGTTCTCGACATATATGCCAGATCTATGAATAGTCTGCACGGGGGGCAGTGCGCGTCTTCTCACCGCCAAGTGATCGGAAGAATAAATGATGATTCGCTGGGGGCACGCGTGCATCTGGATTTGGAGCGTACCACAGCAAGTAGTGTAGATATCAGCAGTTCAGCTGGCCGGAAGGGTTTATGCACATATCTCGAATGCGGTGAGAAGCCTTATTTCGTGATAAATAAAGCACAAGGTCGAAACCAACATGCAAAACAAAGCAGGGGGGCGAAGAGTATGTCTTGGGTCGTCATTCAGCTTTTTACTCTAGTGCACAAAGTGCCATGGTGGTCATACGCGTCCGAGATGTTCGGCGGTTGGTGGGGTCTACGCAGAGTATCCCTCTAGGTGGCCTGTGCGTGTCGTAAGCGTAATGTGGCAGAATCCGATCGATATAGAGCAAGGTTGCGAGACATGATGTATGCTCAATCTCCCAGATCACACTCGGTGTTATGTTTCGACTTTCATATCACCATCACGTCGTTAGGAGTACCCGAGTATTCGCCTCTTTCATTCTATGGCGCTTCCATTGTCGCAGGATGGTTGGGACGAGGGCGAGAGTGATGAGGACGACAGTGTTCGTGTCTCAGAGGGTGGTGTCACCCTGTTCCACATTGAGCGCCAGAAAGATGTCGAGGTGGACAAGCCCCTCTGTACCATCACCGCCTTCTCATCTAGGGCTTTCGAAGCGCTGACATCTCTAGCTGTGCGTCGGAACAAGGGCACCTGCGCTCTCATTCCGCACGGGCGATTCGAACGCACCATCCAGACGAAGCTCGGCCTTTAGCGCCTGGTGCGCGTCGTGGGGATCGACGAGGACGTAATCAACTCCTGGAGTCTCGCGGCGCACTTCACCATCGAGGACGACGCCGCCTTCGCCTACCAGCCTTGCCCCCCCGCGAACGGTGCGACGCTGGCAGACCGTGTGATCGCCAGAGCGATTTTGGCGTTCCGCAGCGGAGAGTGGGAGTTCAGCGCCAGCCCCACGGTAGAATCCATCGTGGCCCGCAGGGACTACCATGGGCACGGCCTGACGCGGGATCTCTTCGGTACCGTCGAGAAGGGATTCCTGCGTGAGTGGACTCTCGATGCTAAAGAGGGCGTGCGTACGCTGCAGGCGACGCAGCTAGTGAACGCCATCGTAGACGGAGTTCCTGTGCCGGGGGGCGGAGGCAGCGGTGGAGGAGACGGTGAGGCGGGGACTTGCCGCGGGCTAACTGCCGTCACGGACAAGCAACTCCTTTACCAAACCCTGGACTTCCGCATCAATCCGCCTGAAGAGGGCACTCTGGCAGGCATGATATCTGAAGGCCGCCCGAAGGAAGAAGAGGGCATTATGGTATACCCACGGACCAATTATGGGGCAAGAATGGTGTTCATGTCGGAACTGTGGGCTAGCAACGGCGTCGGCTGGCGTTCGTGCGACTACTGTCTTGTCGCCGAGGACTGCACGAACAGGCTGAAAGTCTGCACGGGGTGTCTGCGCGAACGCTACGATGCCGGGCATTACTGCAGGTAAATGATATGGGGGAATGAGTGTGGAACGCTTCAAGCAAAAGCTAAATCTACTTTAGCGTGGGCCATCGATGCATGCCTCGACACAGGTGCGCCATTGTATTTTCCCGAGCATCCTCACTTAAAGATATCTTTATTATATGCTAATGAGCCATGTTTTAGGGAAATGTAATGGTTGATGGGAATTTCCATGGTCTAAGTATACAGCAAACCAACTTGCAACACAATAACATATTCTCGAAAAATCACGGAATGTTTGGGTCGCTCCGTCGTTCAAAAACCGTTCCAGCCAAAGCGGGCCATCTCCACGGCAGTACGGGTCCACCCCATGCCGGATTACCTGAATAGCTTCGTTCCGAGCGATATACACCACATCGATCGCCTCTGGCGCTAAATGTTGAGTCTTTGGGCTAGTCCTACCGGGGCAGAAAAAAACGAGAAAAAAAGCGAAAAAAAAAACATACTCTCGTTTTTCTTAAAAAACTGCAGGTTGAGTACTGACGAGAAAGAACATTAGCAAAAACAAAACGAAACCAAAAGAAGAAGCCGAGTCGAAGTTTCACGCGGTGCATTTTCTCAGAATGATTCAACCGCTAGAGCACGCGATTCTCTGCGATAGCGCTCGACAGCGACGGAGGATAGACACGACTCGCACACGTGGGGCACCCTCCACAGCAGCAGCCGGTTCTCGTATTAATAGTCCAACCCGCTCCCTCTGGGGTGCTCTAAAAGATGTGTATCGGCCATCGCTGTTCGATGGCGGACGTTTGAATGTTGGGTGGGACTCGTGTCGAAAATTTACCGCCACAGCCCCTCCCTGATCCCTCAGTTTCTTGCGAGGGCATCCCATGGTGATTCCCTACGCATGTATGCTCGTACCGTCAACAGGCAAGCCACGTGACAGCCACATGCACTACCTCGGCCATCGTGCGCTTACCAACCGGTCGTGGAAACTTTATCGGAACTTTACCCCAACGCTGCGTGCTCCTTTTATGTTCCGCTTCGACCCTGAGTATCCCATATTTCGTTTATCTGGCACCAAATTCGTTTTTTCGAAGCCCCAGAAGACTTAAAAAGGTAAACTAATGTGAAAACGGGCGTATCGGTATCGGGATCTCTACTTGTACTTTTTTCAATTTGATCAATATACCTCACGTGTCACGTGCTCTTTAGTTCTGCTCTTCGTTTTTTACTGCGTTTTTTCCCGTTTTTGTTACCCCCGTTAGGACCGGCCCTTCGTGTACAAAAATGATGGGCAAACTCGTTCGAGTTGAACGGCCCAATGTTTTCGGCCACCAATGCCGCATGCAGTACATGCTCGAAAGGGTGTACGACATGCCATGGTCGGTGGTGTACTCTCGGAGCTCGAAATACCTCACGTGTCACGTGCTCTTTAGTTCTGCTCTTCGTTTGTTACTGTGTTTTTTCCGGTTTTTGTTGCCCCCGTTAGGACCGGCCCTTCGTGTACAAAAATGATGTGCAAACTCGTTCGAGTTGAACGGCCCAATGTTTTCGGCCACCAATGCCGCATGCAGTACATGCTCGAAAGGGCGCACGACATGCCATGGTTGGTGGTGTACTCTCGGAGCTCGAAAGACAATAGTAGACCAGGTTCGAGCCGTGTTCAGGTAATTCGCGATGGGATCCGGTTCTTCTTCATCGTTTCTCGTCGTGCCCGCCTCTCCCGACGCTGTCGAGGGTGGCCTTGGCCTTGCTCGCGCCGTGTCACGGAGGATGAGGGGGCTGAAAAGACATATTGATCGCAAGGATACTTGCTGCGTGTATGCATCCCCACGATGGCACCGCCTCATTCCCACTGCATACATTATTTCCTCCTGCAAGGAGCTATCATCAAACATCACATGTCAGGAGGTGCACCACCTGTGACAACCTTCGATCGATGCTACCCAAAAGCGCGGTTTCACCACACTCTGACCGGTTGCACTTTTCCGCTCGATATCTCCTGACTGGTTAGTTGTGCTCGTCGAGTGAGTTACTGCGGGGGATAATATTAGGGGGAGCCATAGTTAACAGGACCAAATATTGTTACTAAAAATAGGTAAGTATATAGTTTTTTGTGGAGACCCCAGGTCCTATTAACTATGTTTCCCCGTAATAGTTAATAGGACCAAATAATGTTGGAAAAAATAAGTATGTATATAGGTTTTTAAGGATACCTTAAGTCCTACTGACTATGGTCCTCCGTAGCAGCACGACAGTTTCACAGCATGCCAGGAAATGATGTTTTCACGTCTACTAGTATACAAAGAGGCATTTCAGGGCAGAAATAGAACACATAGATATGCTGGTCCGGTTACCTGCGAACGAACGCCTTCGAAGAAGCCGTGGTTTGGGTGAGGCATTGAGCTCCTTTCGTGAGAGAGCTTAGGATACCTGGCACTGCCCCTCCCGTCCTTTTCGTCGAGAATACCTTGCGTTACGTGTAGGTCGCTGGCCCTCGAGGGTGGGTTGGTTTTTTGCCACGCGACCCTCTTCGATGTGCCCCCCTCCTCACCTCAAACCCCAAAGACAATACTCGCCCAAGCGCGGGAACGGCAAAGAAAACGTAGGATGCGATAGTGTTTTAAGACATTGGGGTCGGCTTTGGTTCGCGGTTCTTTCGGGGGGTCTCCTCTTTGCGCTTTCCTTTTGGGAGTGATTTGCACATTGTGCCGGATGGCGAAAAATACAGCTGGTCCATTGAAATCAGTGTGTTATTTCTGTCACTCAAAAATGGATTTGGTTTTCAAATCTACTCAAGACAGTACTGTCGCATTTACGTCCGGGATTTGTCTTAATCTTAGTCCATGCGCGGAGCCGCAGGCGGGAGCCATCTCGCCGGTGAATATAACTCTCCTCCTATTTAGCATCATGTTGGCCGTCATGGACGGCGGACGACGGGTGACATACATAACATGTTTGACTTGTCGAGGACCTGGGAATGGCGCTAGCGGCGAGCATTTGTCTCGACCATCGATGAGCCTTCAAAACGGGCGGTAAAAAACGCCATTTCCATGGGAGAGCGCCCTTGATTGTTTTCTGGACTACCCGGTCTCAGGTATTCCAAGGCATTGCTTGGGAAACCTTTCGGGTAAGCATTCGACACGTTGACTGCGTATGGCCAACATGAAGGCGTCTTCAACGCCCGAAGTTTATGTCATACTGAAACTACAATCAGTAAGCACGAGGCAACGCCGTAAATATTCACTCTTCCCTACCAAACGGGGAAAAATTCAAATTCGCGTCGTTCTGTCAAATAAACTTCCTCAGTTTTGTCCACTGAGTCCCTGTCAACGTCCTCAGTTTTGTCCAATGAGT
>JBBMHQ010092440.1:0-10590 GCA_037834295.1 Postelsia palmaeformis | reverse complement strand
GAGGTTGTTGCCCAACGCCAATGTGCCATGAAATATCTCCTGCGTCGGCTCGAACCCAGCGCTGGCCGTTGTAGCAGTGGTGGTGACGCAGTCGCTCATCTAGATAGCTGCTCCCATCCAGACACGGTCAAAGTCCGAGAGTTGTCCGGGAAATAGCCGGGGGGGATCCAGGCATGCGGTCATGCCGCCTTTCTGCTTGGGACGAGCCAACGCTCAACCGCACCATTGTGCTACGGGCCGTCCACCCCCGTGTTCTCGGATATTTTATATGTCGCACCGCCTGGCAAAGATCTCGTTTGCGAACTCGGTGCCGTTGTCCGTTCAAAAGTTTTTGATGCCGCCACCGGTGTTGGGAAGAAATGCCTACGTCGCTACGACCACGTCGATTGTGATTTTTCTTCAGAAGGTAGGTCCGTCCGATGCGCGTCGCACAATCCTCGACCAATATGGTGTACAGGGCCCCTCTGGCAGACGCCACCTTTTTGGGGCCTGCAAGGTCAACGAAAACGCGGTTAAAAAGACATATCATCCGTGAAGAAGCCATCGTAGGTACTCACGCACTCACGCACGCCGATCCTTCAGTTGCATGTACCCGATGCAAGCTTTTAGTCCCCCCGTGAGTTTGATGCCTCCTGCTATGCCGTTGAGGCAAAAGAGCCTTGCGGACGTACGCGTTGCATACAGAGGAAACATTGATGTCACTCTCTTCGAAGCGACGAACGCCGTAGATGGGTATGGCGGCAGGATTGACCTGGAGGAACGCGGGTCGGTACATCTACCGGGGGAAACTTCGTCGAGTAAGGCGTTAGGGAGAGAGATATTTACAGAGGTTTTCGTGGGTCATGACCCGACCCGCTGCTCAGGTCGTCACGGGTGTTCAAAATGTTACCAGTTCGGGTCGGTTCGGGTCAGAAGCGTCCAAACTCTCACCGGTAGGGTTGGGTTTGGTCTACAGGCTTTCGAAACTTGCAGGTCAGACCTGATCGGATTTAAAAAAGCAAAAATATCACGGGTCGGGGCAGGTCGGGTGAAGAACTTCCAAATGGCACGGATCGGGTCAGGTCGGGTCGAGAGGTGATGGTCGGGTCAGGTTATGATCCGCTAGAAACCGGTCACTCGAGGGTGGGGCCAGAATGACCCGCCAGTTGTATTCTGCTGACCCGCAGGTAGAACCTGCGCATCCGGCTCGCGGACCCAACACCTAAAACACGCCCCGCTCACTTACCCAAAGGCTTCTCTCGCACCAATACTCACTATCAATAATGCTTCTTTAGTATCATATTCAAACATTAAGAGTAAAGCACCGCCGAATCCAGACATGTATTCCCGCATCCATCCATACAAAACAAATCCAGGCCGAATATCGCTGCCGGGCACACAAAAGAAAATTTAACTGTTGTCAAGTGTCGACCCACGGGCAAAATCCGCGGGTCAAACCCGCGGGTCAAGAAAATGGTGTCACGGATCAAGGTGACTCGACCCGAATGGAACCCATGTCTCCCAAATCAATCGGAAAGTGGCGCGTCGGGTCGGATCGGGTCGGATGAGGAGTTTTTCAATCTCGGGGGTCGGGTCAAGTCGACACACCTCAAAATATTCGAAGGGTCGGATATGGACAGCTGACCCGAACCGAGCCGATCCGTTAAGTTTGACCTGACCCGCGAAATCTTACGTGTCTGCTGCTACCACCCCCCGCAGCGCTGGCGCTGGCGGTAACGCTGGCTTTCTCAACGGCTGCATCATCATAGGCACCGGCGCGTGGGAGAGAGGGGGGGAGTATACTCATTATCATGCATGGCCGTAGTCGTATGATTTTAGTCTCTCGCATCCCGATAATGCCGGGTTGGAGCACGTCCGGGTTTCACCAACCAGGAAGAATTTGCTTGCACCAAGCACAAGCGGGGGGGCCTTCACCGAGGGGTACTCCCATCACTGCCGTTGTGGGCGACAGGCAGGCCGTCACTCGGTGAGTTCCACCCGGGCGTTGAGCTCGCCCTCTCCTCGAGACCAATCGATGGTATCGATGTCGTACCCCTGACAAGAAAGAGCACATACATGTCGTACGCACGTGGGGCGTCATGCTGCTTCGCACACGCTTTGCTCGAGGGTGGGGCATCAATGGCGGCCGCGGCCATAGCGGTTGCTGACACCCAACCCTTGGAAAAGGCGAATCAGCGCAAGAACAGGAGGCGAGCTTCCGCCTGTGAGAAAAGGAAGCGGACGAGATGGAATAGTTGGAACAGTGGGCGAACAAGGTTTCGCGCTGCAAATGCAATTGGCAGTGGCCGTAGAGAGGATTCAAACAGCGTGGGTCGATGAATCTGCAGCAAACGCGCAACTCCAGCTGCAGGCATCGCAAGATCTGGTGCAGAGGCTGTCGCCGAGGAGCGGGATAGCTGGCCAACATCGCACAATAGCGTACAACCAAGCACCTTTATGAGCGGTGTTGAGAACCGTGGACGGGTGAAAACAAACATTTCCAAGCACCGTACACGCATCGACGGGGGTGGGGTGCGTGGCGCTCGCTTCGTGGGCCCCGACCGCCATCCGCGGGGAAACCTCACTCACCCTCCCAAACATCCTCCAAGATTCTGGCGGCCGCAAGGCAGAAATATCCACCCACCAAACCCTGACTTACAGTGTATCAGGTGCGACCGGGTCGGTCACGTCACAGACCAATGCCCTGCGTTGGTGACATGTCGCGAACCGAAGCAGGCGATCCACTCCTCTGACCTTTGCTTGCAATGCGTCAGATTCAACGCGACAGGCAACGCAAGCACCCGATGCCGTGCGATAGGGAGAGTGAGTTGCGGCCCCGATCCACCAAGAATAGGTTAGGGTCGTTTTTCACGACTGCTGGAAATAGCAAAAAACTTGCTATTTAGCAAGTCCAAATTCCCAAAAACTTGCTAAAAAGACATAAGAGCTTTCTAACGCTAAAGGCTTAATATTTGGCAACTTGGCAAGTGTTCGCAACATAAGGCCTCGAGATTTTATTCAAACCCCTTACAGCAGCAGCAGCAGTAGGTAGCCGATCACACGCCGAGGCCCTCCACGGCAAGAACGCTGGCGCACAGAAGACCCTAGGCACAGCGCATGTACGTCAGAGGTCGGTAGTGCTTCCAGCCTGGCCAAAATCCCATGGAAAAGCTGGGGCGGCTGCTGCTTGTGTTTGTTATTATTTATCACCAGCCTGCACCTCCCTCAAAACCACACCCATGTCGCATCCACACGCGGTTCGCGGTCAGTGTCGCCAGCCCTACCATGGCTGATGTCAGTGCGTATCCGCTGTATCTCCCTCTATGACACAAGTTAGAGCGTGTCTATCGTGGGGCGTCGTGGGGTGGTCTGGTTTGTACCACCTTGCAATAGCGTTACTGGGCTGAACAGCAAATAAAATAGCAAGTGTTTCTTTCCATCAATTTGCCAACGAACAGGGAGTGTAAATCCTAAAGAGAAGCTTGGCATTTTGTCTGCTACTCCGAGTATTTGGCAGGTAACATATTTTCATATTATCGAAATTTAGCAAGTTTTTTGCTAAATATGCGTCGTTAAAAACGGCCCTTACTACAACGATGATCACGTGGCGACGAGTGGCGCACGCTACCTGCCCCCTCACTTCCAGTTCAGCTGTCTAATCGGGGCCACAGTAATCGCAGCTGCTGTAACAGCATCAGTAATTCGAGCAGCACTAGCAGCAACAGAAGTACCAGCAAGAGCAGCGGCAGCTTGAGCAGCGGCAACAGGAACAGCAACAGCAGTACCAGCACCAGCACCAGCAGCAACTCAAGTAGCAGTGGCAGCAACAATAGTAGCAGCTGTCCGAGTAGCCCTAGTAGCAGCCCCTGCAACCGCCGCAGTACCTTCCATTCAACGATCCACTCCACCTCCTGACGGTGCAATCTACGCCCATGGGACTACGTAGCCAGTTGAGTACTTTGGGTGAGGACGGTGAAAGTTGAATAGCAAACAATGCATATAAATCACAACCCTGCATATGTGTACAACCTGCCCCCTCCCTCCAAGAGGGTGAAAATGTATACTTAGAATTGGCGATGGGACGGAGTTTGCCGTCGAGTATGCAGGGGGCAGATAACTTGACTTCTCACAGCACGGCCGGCGTATGGGATATATTAAAGAGTGTTTTTTTCCTCTCCCCAGTCTGACAGTCAACTTGCTGCCGCACCATACTATCCAGTTGGAAGAAGGGGACCCTTCTGGATGAATCAAGCGTCCACCTTATGGGCAGTCGATTCGAATTCCCATTGGATGTAGCTGGACCCAGGGTAAACACAACACGAACCCCTCTCCCTCAATTTCCCCGTGCGCCGAGGCTTGTCATGATGCCACCGGTGGAAATGCCCGCGCCCCCGATAGTGCCGCCGCTGCCGGGGTCGGTGGCAGCAGCAAGGAACACGTTGGTAATGGCAAAGTGCTCCTCGGGAAAGGTAGACTGCAACCGCGGCAGTGCTTACCGGCACCTCGCCCTTTTATCCACCCATGGATAGTCCCGAACCCCAGCATCTCGTACCAGCCCTCCGGTACCATCATTTGTCCACCGGCGTCAGTCTCCACCAGAGTGTACTTGACCAGTCACTAGCGTTTCTCGTACTTCTCTGGTGTGGTAGGCTGAGACTCATGATGTAGGGACTCCAAGGGTACATATATAATATGTCGTGTCGTTCGAGGAGTGCTTGGTGAGAAAGGGTGATGCCGAGACGCATGACAGCAAATCATACCTGAGTTCTCTGCATATTCCTCTGCACCGTTACACAAGTATCTCAAGAATTGTCATGGGCCGATGCTGGTGGGCTGGCCTGACCCGGTCAGGCTCGGTCTATCGATAGTTTTATGGTGGGTAGCGGCCGGACTCGGTCCATCAATTTATATTTGATGTGGTCTACCGCCCGGCCCGGCCACATCATTGTTTTTCAGAACGAGCCGCGGCCCCGGCCCAGCCCATCATGTTCTCGGTTTTTCAAGGTCCAGCCCGGCCCGACCAATCCGTTTTTCATTTATTTCGGCAAGCCCAGAAAAAGCGAGACCCATGAAACACGGACTCTAGATGGATCGGCCAGCCAAGCACGTGGGCCGGCCCGTGGGGTTGACGAGGCGGGCCACGGGCCGGTTCATGTGTTGTCTCATGTTAGGAGATGCACGCATGTACGCTCACATGTTCTGTCATACTTTATTATTTGCTTTCGTGTTGTTTTCTTTCTGGATTTCGTGTGCTAGCTCTTTTCGGCCCATGAGGCGCACACCATGCCTACCACCCACACATCCTGGTCTACCAACGACACCGTCCGATGGCTTCCGTTCCAACTTCTGAACCACCCCCTCCTTTTTCTGCTGCTGAAATACTCGCAGGCTGCTGCTGCCAAACGAGCCGCTGCAACAGGTGCTGCCGATCTCTCATCCGAAGAGAGATAAGAAAACGCCAGCGAAGTCTTGGTGGGGGGCTCCCATGTTCCTGTGGCAGTCCTTATTGTCGGCTCGACAGCGACACACACGAAAGTGAACTCGCTTGAACGTTCGGTGAGAAGTGTCTCCTGCCTAGGTCTACTTCACGAAGTTTTCACCGGCGGCGGCTCCCGCTGGGCCGAACCAGGGCAAGAATGTCAGATGTTTCCTGCGTCTCGAAGACGTCAAGAAGTATCCTTTGCACACCCAGAACGGCACCAAAGTTCACCTTCGGCATTTTGGAGAGCGCCGACATCAACTCATGGGAGCCCCACCCAAACTCCTAACACCACGGGTGTGGTCAGGCATGAACTTCCCCCGTTTTTCCCCGTCTCGAATGGGAGTCGTGGTCAATGGTCAAATGACTGAATTAAGCAACAAGTGAGTACGCCACCCCACCCCCTCCCTGCAATGCTCCTGGCCCACATGCTACGGTAGTGGCGACATGCCAACTAGGTTAGTACAATCCTCAGGAACTCTCTTACACCACAGACAGAAGCGGCAAAGGCCAACAAAGCAAGGGTCTCAACAATAGAGATGTGGTGTAACGTGTTTACCAGCGCATAGCTGGCGTGCACTCAGACCCACTTGCCGATGACCGGTCAAGATAGAGCCTAAATTCGAGGTGAACGCTGAGGTCGCTGTCAGGCAAACTTGTATGGACGCTTCGTATGGAAGAGAAGAACGACGAAGATGGTGTGGTGACCCCAAGCCACTGTGTTGTTGATTGATTTGCTCAGCTGGAAGCTAATGATGATTAGCTAAAGTAGAGTAAACAAGTGGGCGAACAAACACTTCTTCTCCTGTTGTTCTTCCTATCTTGAAGATATCCAACCGATACATATACCTCCTACGACGACGTTCGTCAGGTGATGGCACACCCGTAACCGATCGTTTCCGGATTACTTCTTCGGTAGTATCTACTGTACCAAACCGAACGATCGAACCACATACGACGGTCTACCCAGTTTTCTGAATAGTATGTGATACTTGGTGTAGTCCCGTTTCAGACGTGCATCCTTAGCAACTAAGTCACTTACGACATACCAGGCAGCACTAGACACCAGGTACGCCAATGTATGTGGTGTCCGGCATAACCTCTCTGGTGTTTCAATGAGCATCTTATTGGTCACTATTGGATCTTCCGAGGATCCTACTCTTGAACCATTCATACTACCAGATCACTTCGAGCTATCCAGTGACGACAAAATGATAGCTACTGGTAAGTACCATTTCTAATATCAATCACCCCCTGCTCCCCTCACTAGATCGTTCCTTCGACTGGCTTCGTATGGCTGCTTTTGTTGTTGGGTTGGCGTCGCTTGGCAACGACCCTGTCAAACTAGCCGCTCACTACGTGAGCTACAGTAGACAACCAGGGTACCGATTTCGTCTTGTTTTGTTTTGGCGGTTGTATGCAGCTGGCGATCGAGATAGATCACTTGTGCGGGATGGTGCACTTTTGCTCCCCACAAGAAGAGCTATCGTATCACGTAGTGTCTTTTTGATGAGACACCGACTAAGCGGTTACATTGTACGATATCTTGATATTATTATTAGGATGTATAACTATTGTTAGGATATTAGTATATGAGAAAAGGCGCATCCTATGGTAGATGGTCGGCGTAAAAAGGTATGTTGTAGGGCTCTCCTTATTTGAACAGCTCTACTCCTCCCTCGCTAAACGTATTCGGGCAAGTAGGTATGCCTCGCCCGATGAAGGTGTGTTTGCGCGAAAAGCAACGTCCTTAACCATGCCCACCAAGTCAATTCCAACTATACTAACTAGAGACTGGGTACTTCCACTGTCAAGAAGCCACGTCAGTGAAAGATCTACTTTCTCGACCCATATTGTTACACAGATCAAAACCCTCTGTGCTCTCCGCTCCTCTTGTGCTCTCTATTCGTCGATTTCATGGGCCTGCTTCAGGGGGCGCATATCGACCTCCCGTCCCCACGTCCCCCGTCCCCAGACGGAACCAGGAAGACACCTATCGCCGCATCCGAGGTCCAACGGCAGGATCTCGTAGTCCGGTCACCCCATCAGAGATTCGCCTTTGGAATGCACCCCCACAGCTACCTGATGGGGATCAACTCTAAGTGGGATGGGCGTCTGGCAAGACGGGCCCTACAGGGGCCAAGCGCGCTGCATGCAGACGTGCCACGCTGACTTTGCTTCATGTGCGTCGTTATGCCCCCGCGAGGAAAAGCAGTCTGGACGATGGAGAGCGACCATTTTGAAGGGGTAGCTGTCGTGGGGTAGGACATTCGGCAAACCAAAGAGGCCGTGGGAGAGGAGCCGCAGCGAATGGCGGTAAAAGCCACGGTGGCAAGTGGTGTGGCATCAACCAGAGAGTAGTAGTTTTGGGCCGACGAGGGGGGGCGTAAGGGGAGCACGACTCTCCCTGGTGCTCGTGCGGGGTTTGCCTGTTGACGCTCCAGCACAGACACTAAAGTGATGCATATGCCGAATGAGACGGATGCCACGCACTGCACCCGCGCTGTGTGGTAGGAGCCCTCGCAATAATTTTCAGCCGCTCCGCTACGGAGAAGGTTAGTACGGGGCGCAGCCCGGCACCCGACACCGGACGCATTTGAAGCTGCGGTGACTCTACCGGATCCGAATATTCGCAGTTGGGCCGCACGGATGAGAGGGGGAGTCGCTGACGACGCAGCCCTTCGTTGCCGGAAGCTCCGATGCGGGTCTAAGTAGAACAGCCTGAGGTCGGGGCCACCCCTCTATACCGTTATCTACATGATCTGCGGCGACTATTCTTGACTGGGAAGAAGGTACAGCTGCAGCTGGCTGGTGTACTGATGTGTTCGTGCGCCTGAAGGTTTGCGTGGTCGGCATCATGATTCGGAACTTGGCAACGCCGCACAAACACATGACATCTATGACTATATGTTTATGTGGGACCCCGGTATAGCGAGCGAATGCTATAAGATGTATACGTTCAATCAGTCCAATTTTTCCGGCCGCCTACTGTAGTAAGAGAACGGGGCAACACGAGTGACGCGTGTTTAATGGGGGTATAGCGTAGCACTGTTTGGCCGAAATCATTCGGACAGACGGAGCTCCTCCTCATCGGAGGAGGGCCTGCCCGGTATGTATAGGTAGTTTATTTCCGTTTGTGTTGCACATTTTGTTCTCGCGAACACCTAGGCGGTGCTATATACCATCGGCTTAAGTCTACATAGGTGCTCAAACGTCAGGTCGGGTGGGGTATGGAGCTCTTCTACCGCAATCGAGTGAGGAGCCTCAGAGAGAAAAAATACTATCAAACGCCCATCATACCACCGTTTAGTGCTGTAGTCTCGATCCGGGCCACGGTTTAAGAGAGGGGTTGCGCTTTTCAGCCCAAACATTGTCACTGACGGACGGGTCCCCACGACTATTGCATGAACCATTGCAACCTACAAACTACTCAAGCATTACATCACTGGACCCGACATGAACATACCTCGTATGTATTAGAATGTGTATTGGTTACCCCTGAGCAATGGGAGGGGTTGCGTAACGGACTTTTGCATCCACTCTATCTCAAACGTTAAAAAATTGGGCTCCTCAAGCCAGCAAAGCTTCAGAAAGTGTAGGAGATACTCCTGTCGTGGCTTAGATCTTTCAAAGAAATTATCACGCTACTGCCAGCCGGGTGCTATTAATAGAGTAAAGTAGAGTACGCTTAATGTCCCCCGCCCCAGTATGTGTCACAGTAGCTCCGTGTGGCCGATGCCGCCACCGTCATTCTCTTTCGTCTACGTGTCCCCTCTGAAGTCCCAGCATAGCATGGGTTATCTGCGTCATGTACATCCGGCCCTGCTGCCCTCGCTGGGCGGTTGCACCAAGAAGCATCAAGAAGCGACCGAGGTCTTGGCCGATTGGGAGCGACACTAGAGTCGTCTTGCTCCCATCCTGTTGGCGTGCGACGAGGCAAAGCAAAGAGGGATGCAAGGCCGCGAGTCGCTGACTAAGCAACTTGGGAACAGGCTAAACTTAATCGTGCGACGTCAGCACGTCGCCACGTGAGTGGGGGGCGGATCAAACGTTGCAGTACGCACTCTTTTGGTGGAGCCGCGGCAGGCGAAGAGGAGATTTTGGTCCACACTTGGTGTGCGGAATATTCCCACTGGACGACCACGCAGTGGCGAGTGTGACCAGGACAGAGAAAAACAAGCGCCCTCCCGTTGCACCCGATCGATGAGTCCACCTGCTGTTTTTGGAGGTGCTCGCCGACGATACTAGCTCCTCAAGAGAGCTCTACATGATCCACAATACGCTCGCCAACGATTTATTTATATCATGTACAGCATCCCTACCAACACAGGGGAATAGAATTTTGGTAGTTGAATGATAGCTTCCGGCGGAGAACCGTCAACGATTCTGATCCGTCCCCGCCAGAATTTTGGCAGCTGGCCTTGCAGCCAGCCTCATGAACTCATCAGCCGGACTTCGTCGCCCTGGCATGGGTGCAATTGAGTGCTGTCAGAACAATGTGACAGCGGCGGCCGTGGCTATAGCGGGTCAGCTACGAGGTGAGGCAGCTTGGAGGCGTTGTGTTCGGAGGAGGGGCTGTGCCCGGGGAGTCGAACACTTGAGACTGCAGTAGTGAGAGCGAGCAGAAGCGACATCAGAGAATGCTTGCTGTTGCCTCGTCTCTCATTTTACACTCGCTGCCGGTTTGTGATTAAATCACAGCTCATCTAGCCCCGCGAATTCACCCCGTATGTACGTGTAAGATGCAGCTGACGACCTCGACTGTTCCCGAGCACGTTGACAACAGTAGTATTTGCAATACGTCATATTCACATCAGGACGCATACACCAATAGCCGAAGCACAAGAACAGCTGACTGCCTACGCTTCTTGCCAGCGTCAACAATCGTACGAGAGTGGTCGGTTTAGGGTCCGGGGTAGGCAGCCCACACTCGCTTGAGTTGAACGTATGCCCCTGTCTTCTGCCTGTTGATTGCTGGTGGTGAATAAAGCACGCCGACGAACCAACAATTACGGTATCAGACAGCGGGTTAGGGATCCCCCTAGTTAAGATATCCCCCTATTACGGAGGAATATAGTTAATAGGACCTACGGTCCATACAAAAACCTATATATTTCCCTATTTATAGTAAC
>JBBMHQ010092418.1:0-10590 GCA_037834295.1 Postelsia palmaeformis | reverse complement strand
TAATTCTCTTAGTAATACTTTAAAAGACTCAGGAACACCTGGTTCGGGTATCGGGTGACCTTTAATAATTGCGTTAACCACTTCATGTCGCCCATTGATATCATCAGATTTTATAGTTCGTAATTCTTGCAAAGTGTACGCTACCCCAAAAGCTTCTAAAGCCCAAACTTCCATTTCTCCAAATCTTTGCCCACCATGTTTTGATTTTCCCCCTAATGGTTGTTGAGTGACCAATGAATAAGAACCAGTGGAACGCGCATGCATTTTTTTATCAACTAAATGAATAAGCTTTAAAATATAGGGCTTTCCAACAAGAATAGAATTATCAAAAATTTCACCAGTTCTTCCATCTGTTAATAATATTTTACCAGGGGAAGACTTATTAAAAAGCCAAGATTTATTAGTTTTTTTAGCAGCTTTTTTCAAAGTTTTATTTATTAATATCCGTGAAGCATTCGGTCTGTACATTTCATCAAATGGAACTACTTTAAATCTACGATTTAAGTAATCCCCAGCAAAGCCCAATAGACATTCAAAAATTTGACCTACATTCATTCGGGAAGGAACACCTAAAGGATTTAAAATAACATCTACTACTGTCCCATCAGGTAAAAATGGCATATCATGTATTGGAATTATTTTTGAAATAACACCCTTATTACCATGTCGTCCTGAAATTTTGTCACCAATCCGAATTTTTTTAATTTGCGCTATAGATATACAAACCCACTCATATACACCAGAAGCTAAATTATCTCCTTTTTCACGGGAAGCTGTTTGGATTTCAATAACTCGTCCGGAAATACCATTTGGTACTCGTAAAGAAGTATCTTCTGGTTCTGGTGATTTGATATTGAATATTGCCCTTAATAATTTACTCTCTGGTAATTCTTCATCTTCTATTATAGGAGTAATTTTACCAACTAAAATATCACCAGCATTAACAAATGTTCCCTTTTTTATTATACCATTTGTATCTAAATTACATATAGCATCCATATCAATATTTGGGATCGATGTTGTTATTTCTTCTATACTTGCGCTATCATCTACAAGCTGTAATTCATATTTTTCTATATGAATTGAAGTAAAAAGATCTTCTTGGACTAATCTTTCACTAACTAGAATAGCATCTTCGTAATTATAACCTTCCCAAGGCATATAAGCAACTGTTAAATTTTGACCTAACGCAAGCTCTCCTCCATCAGTCCCAGGTCCATCAGCAATAATTTGACCAGGTTTTACAATTTCACCCGTCCAAATTAATGGTTTTTGGTTAATTATAGTTTCTTGGTTTGAACGACGGTATTTATCTAAAAAGTAAACTTTAGAACTTCCAATATTTTTATTATCAAGTATTATAATACGGTCTGCCGAAACAGAATCAACAATTCCATTTAATAAATTTATAATTACTACTTGGGAATCTGCTGCGATTTGGTGTTCAATACCTGTACCTATAATAGGTTTTTTTGGATATAATAAAGGAACCGCTTGTCTTTGCATATTTGAACCCATTAATGCTCGGTTAGCATCATCGTGCTCTAAAAATGGTATTAGAGAAGCCCCTATTGCTATAATTTGTATAGGAGAAACCGCTATAAAATCAACACTAACAGAGTCAACAATTATGAATTCATTGTAAAATCGTACAGGAACTGAAGTATTTTGGAAAAATTCATCTTTTGTTAATAAAACATCCCCAGATGCAACTTTATATATAGTTTCTTGTTCCGCAGTTAAATAAATTGGCCCTAATTCTCTTAATACTTTTCCTTTATAAACACGGAAAAAAGGAGTTGTTATAAAACCATAATTATTAATTTTCGCATGTGTTGCTAACGATGCAATTAAACCAGCTTTTTGTCCTTCAGGAGTCTCAATTGGACACAAACGCCCATATTGTGTAGGGTGAATATCTCTTGCCGCGAAGCTCACATGTTCACTATTTAAACCTCCAGGACCTAATGAACTAATTCGACGTTTATGTGTAAGTTGTGCGAGAGCATTTATTTCATCAAAATATTGTGATAAAGGACTTAAGCCAAAAAATTCTCTTATGACAGAAGTTAAAACTTTTGCATTCACTAAATCATTAGGCATTAAAGTTTCTTCTAACGGTATGTCTTCTTCAAAATTTTGGTTAACTTTCCCTTTGTTGTTGGTTTTAATTTTTATATCTCTAGATTTTTTATCTGTAGTACCCCTTTTTGCTTTTTTAACACGAAACATATCAGGTGTTAATTTTTCATCGGTAGTAATTTTTTTTCTTAGTCGATTAAGAGCTACGCGTACTTGTAATTGTAAAAGCTCACCTACAGAACGTACTCTTCTATTTTCTAAGTTGTCTATATCATCAAGCTTTTCATTATAAGAACTAATATGAATTAGCTTATCAATAGCTTTTAAAATATCTAATGAAGTTAAAATTCTTATATTTAATGGTAAACTAATTCCCAATTTTTTATTAAGTTTAATACGGCCTACTTCCCCAAGATCATATAAACTCTTATTTAACAGGCGTTCATTTATAAGTTCACGTATTCGAAAAACTGACATCAGCATACTTTTATTATAACTCCCAAAAGTGGCCTTATGAAACATTTTGTCATAAATAACTGAATTCAAGGATTTAACACTTTTTCTTAAGAATTCATAGTTTTGGACTGTTTGATAAATTTCATGCTCCTCTAGAGAAAAGCCTACTAGAAACCAATTTATAGGGATTTTATATTGCTTATCAAATTTAACCCAAATTAAATTATATTCTAATTCAAAAGTTAACCAAGAGCCATGTTTTGAAATAATTGTTCCTTCATAAAAAATTTTTTTCTCTTTTTGAATACGTTTATAATAAATACCAGGACTTCTAATAATTTGACTAACAATTACCCTTTCGCATCCATTAAATATAAAAGTACCTTTCTCAGTCATAAGAGGTATTTCACCAAAAAATACTCTTTCTTTTGGTGAAAAGTCTTCTGATTGTACTGAACCATTTTTCACCGTTTCGTTTTTTTTCAGCGACATTAGAACATAAACTCTTAAGTTATAATTTCCTTTTTTCTTTAGAGCATTTAAAATAGCAAAACTAGGATAATAAATTTTATATTCTTGCCCATAAATTATTAATTCAATGCCACTTCTTTTATTTAATATTGAAGGGCAGTTTGTTAACTCTTCAGGTAATCCTTCTGTTAGAAACCAACAAAAACTTATCCGTTGAACTTCTGACAAATCTGGTAGAATTATCGGGAATTTTTGCTTTCTATTCTCTAAAATATCTTTCATAATATATTTAAGTTATATATGTATATATATTTTATATCTAAACGGGATATTGAAAACAAATGACGATTAAACTATTAGTTTAATGTAGGAAAAGTTTTTTTAAATAAATTTGTTTTTTTTCTAATAGCGGTATTCTTATGAATAATTTTTTTTTTAACTGCCTTATCAATCTGACTTACAACTGATGAAAACGAAGCTCGAAGCAAAGTTTGGTAATTAGACTTCTCGTCTCCCACGTTAGATGCTTCTTCACTAGAAGCCTTAATAAGGTTTAAATGTTTTTTTTCATGACTTTTTATAAGAGATTTATACGAATTGTTCTGGATACGATTTTTTTTATTAATTTTTATACGTTTTTTCGACGATTTATTATTTGCCATCTTTTGTTATCCTTAATAAAAATAATATATTAATGTATAACATTATTATATACTAATATAAGATTTTTAAGCAAGTTGTATACAAAATTAAATATTTAGTTATTAGAGTTGCTAGCAATAGTACATTAAAGGAGAGAGTCGGATTCGAACCCACGGAACGCGTAAACGTTCATCTGATTTCAAATCAGACGCAATCGACCATCTCTGCCATCTCTCCTATTGATTTTGTTAATAAATAGAGCATAATTATATGCTCTATTTTAAATATAAGTTTTTACCTACCCATACTTATGAGTCTATAAGAGAAGGTAATAGTTCGTCAAGTTAAACTAAGATGAATTAAATATTTATAATAAATTTTCGAATAAAAAAACACTAATAACGTTACTATAGTTATATAAAAATCTGATATTATATTATATTATATTATCATATTTCTTATTTCCATTTTATAGAAGCTGGGTTAGGGTTTTTTCCGATAGAGAAATCTCTTTTCCCTACTGGTGTTCTCCCTTCATTTGATGTTTCAGGAAAAACACCATCTTTTGGATGTAAAAATTGTATTTCTCCACCTGGGAAAATTCTATAAATTTTGTAATC
This sequence comes from Postelsia palmaeformis, assembly GCA_037834295.1. Taxonomy (NCBI): domain Eukaryota; class Phaeophyceae; order Laminariales; family Laminariaceae; genus Postelsia; species Postelsia palmaeformis. The sequence goes on along the minus strand of JBBMHQ010092418.1, from coordinate 6,319 downwards.
CTTTATCTTTAATTTTCGTAATTGAGTACCTAAAGCAAGGCATTGTTCTTTACGAGCAAGATATAAAAGATTTTGACCTAAAAGCATTAATGCTGTACCAGCAGTTGGCATTTCAAATAGCTGTTCTGTAGTAGAGTTCCAAGTAATGACATATTTTTCTTCAAATTCTGCTGAACGTAACCAACCACCAGTACTACCACCGAAAACAGGCATATATTTACTAGGATAAAGCGACATAATTATATGAATCTAAAATTAAATCTGAAAATTTAATAAGTTTATATAAATTCTAGCGGAGGCCGGATTTGAACCTGCGACTTTCGGGTTATGAGCCCAACGAGCTACCAAACTGCTCCACTCCGCAAAAAGTATAATTAAGTCTAGTGTTTAGAGTTAATTAAGTATTATTATTCGGGACGGCAGGATTTGAACCTGCGGCACCCTGCTCCCAAAGCAGATACGCTACCAAACTGCGCTACGTCCCGTAATTGATTGATACACCATTACAGCATATCAATATTAGTTTATTTATGTCAAGAAGATTATATTAAGTAAAACTTTTAAGCTGCAGCTTCCTTAGCAGCGTACATAATTTCTAACGTTATAGTTTCCATTTTTTGTTCTTGAGCAAACTTTTCAGTGTTTCGTTTAATCTTACCTCTAATAAATCCTGGGATTTTTGTTAATTCAGCCTGGGATTCTAAATTCCATTTTATTTCCGAATCTTGTGAAGTTACAGATAACCCTGCACTTAAAACTTCTTTTGTATCATGACCACCAAAAATTTCTAATAGATGATCTTCCATACCTAATGTGAAAGAATTATATATCAAGTCTGCAATTTGGTTTGCACCTTCATAACCAAGAAATGGTCTATAACTTAAAGGGAAATTTTGAATATGAACCGGTGCTGATATAACACCACATGGAATATTTAGACGTTTAGCAACATGTCTTTCCATTTGAGTACCAAAAATTACTGCCGGTTCAACTTTAGCTATTAAATCCCCAATTAAATTATGGTCATCTGTTATAACAATTTCATCACATAAATCACCTACTTCTTTTTCAAACCAAGATTTATCATATTTACAGTAAGTTCCAGCCCAAACAACATTGATACCCATTTCTTTTGTTAAAATTTTGGTCATAGCTGCTGCATGTGTAGAATCCCCAAATACTATTGCTTTTTTACCTGTTAAATTTTGGCAATCTATAGATCTAGAAAACCAAGCTGATTGAGAAACAAAACGTGTTTGTATATCAATGTATTTTTCAAAATTAACATCTGCTTTATTATCATTTAGGATATATTGGATTTTTCTAATGCAATTAGCTGTTTCAACTACTCCCATAGGAGTATTATCAATAAAAGGCATATCGAATTCATCTTTTAAATATTCTGCTGTAAGTAAACCAATCTCTCTATAAGGAACTATATTAAACCAAGCTTTAGGTAAGTTTTTTAATTCTTGTACCGAAGCCCCTTCTGGTATAATGCTATTGATTTTTATATTTAAATCTGACATTAGGCGTTTTAATTCAGCAATATCATGTTGGTTATGAAAAGCTAAATTGAAAGAGCCAATAATATTCACTGAAGGTTCTATTGTTTTAGTTGTATCTAATTGTTTAGTTTTTTGTGCTTTTTTTATATAAAATTGCACAATTTGCTCTAAAGTACGATCTGCAGCTTGCATCTCATTTACTCTATAATGATTAACATCCGCTAATAAAACATCAGCTTGTGTCTCAATTGAAGCACGGTTAACAAAATTTTGTAAATCTTCTTGTAAAATACTTGAAGTACATGTAGGAGTTAAAACAACTAAATCTGGTTTTTCTTCCTTATCCTTTCTACTAATATTGTTAACAACTTTTTCTTGTGATCCTCTTGCTAAAACATGTCTGTCAACAACACTTGCTGTTACAGCAGTGAAATCACGTTTTCTTTCCAGCATTGATCGCATAACATTAAAATAATCGTCACCTAAAGGAGCATGCATAATAGCGTGGACATTTTTAAAAGAACTTGCAATCCTAAGAGTACCAATATGAGCAGGACCTGCGTACATCCAATAAGCTAATTTCATAAGATATTATATTAGTTTAAATAATTATTTTAGAGTGTTCAATAGAAACACCCTCTAGGGAAAATAGGATTATAATACATTTTTTCAAATAAAGAACACCTTTTTAAAATACACCTAACATAAAGTAAAAACAATTGAGTCTTTTTCTAGATACTAAAATGTATTTTTAAAAATTTGTTCGTGTCAGCAAACTATAATATCATAGACTGTTAGGGTCGATGCCCGAGTGGTTAAAGGGGGCGGATTGTAAATCCGCTGGTTTTCCTACGTTGGTTCAAATCCAACTCGGCCTATTAAATTTTTTGATTTAAATAAGAATTACTTATCTTAACGCCTAAATAATAACCTAATAAAGTTATTTTTTAGGTTTTTTTGGCGCTTGATCTTTTCTAGTCCTATCCCACCAAATAAAATCAGGACCATCTCGACCTAAATGTACTTCAATTGCTTCACGCATAAAGGTATTACCTTCATACTTACCAAAAAGAGCTCTTAAAAAACAAGGTATAAATATAACAACCCAAGCAAGAAAAGCTAATAATGCTGCTTCTGACTTATCTGCTGGATTTTTAACAAATACATTTGTAAAATTAATAAATAGTTCATGGAAAATACCTTGAAACGAGATAATTATTATACCATACATAATATTGAACCTAACAAACCTATCCTCTGGTATTTTATAGCGTACTAAAATACCATACCCTACTAACAGATAAATAAAAGATAAGAATGGTACTTTTTGTATAATATTAACTGATTCTGCTATATAATTTGGTAAAAAAATCCTTACAAGAAAAGGATGAGTTTCAGCAATTAAAGGCATATGTGTATTTACTACATCTAAATAAGGTACGTAGTAGGCTAAAACCGAAAGAACTCTTTGACAAACTAAGCCATTAAAGGCTAAAAACCATTTTCTAGGCTTATTAAAATTAAATTTTTGTTCTAGCACAAAACCTAGTACCAAAAATAAAATAAAAAGAAAGATTTCAAACCAATAGACACCGAAAAACAATTCTAGTACATTTCCTCTAAGATGATCAAACATCTTTTAGACCTCACTATTTTAATATGCTATAACTTAAAAATTTAAAAACTAAAAAACTCGATAAAACACAAAATTATATTTTACCTTGCATTTAATAATACAGGTATTTTGTATAAATGTCCAGTTGCAATTGATTAGTTAAAAAAAAGATTGTTTAAATTTTAAAAATTCAAGATTAAATTTAACTTTTGCGCGATTTGTTTTTCCACCAGCAATAACTTTTGTTGGGAAATATAATAACCAAAATTCTGAAAAAGAAATATAACTGATTAGACTACTTACCATTAAAAATAAAAATCCAAAATAAATTAATTTAATCCCTGGGTCAGATTTAATTTGGATACCTGTAGAAGAAATTATATCAGTAAAATTAAAACTAATTAGATCGGTACTATAAATAGTATCTCCTATATTAATACTCTTTACAAATTTCCCATCATTATCGTATAAACTAATTTGCCCTCGATGATCTTTAATAAGTATAATAAAACTTTTTGTATCTTGTTTTGTGTTAGGTAAAGAGCTAATCCAAATTTTTTGATTAGAAGTATTAATTTTTGATATAGGTAATTGAAGACTTATACTAGAATTATCATTCTTAACATACTTTAATCTGAGACCTAATATCCCCCAATCAGTTTGGTATATTATTAAATCACTTAATAATAATGGGTTATTTACAGAAATAGTTTTTCTTTCAGTTTCACTACCACGACCATTTAAGACTGAAACATCAGTATAAAATTGTTTAATGGAACCAGTAGAGGTATATGTTGACCAAAAGTCATTAATACGGAAAGTTTTTTGAGGTATTGAAGAAAAAAAACCATTTTTTATAACATTTTGGATATGAAATACTTCAGTTTTAGGTATTAATTCTTGAGAGTTAAATCCTTTTAAAGCCCCTAATGTACTGCCTAGTAGGATACAAATAATACTTAAATGTACAATAATAGGACCAACTCTACTTATTAATCCCTTATAAGCATAAAAGCTATTCGATTGCTGGAAAAGGGAATATTCTTTTTTTAATAATACGTAGCTCAAATGGCTTGGGAAGACTTTAATTGACTTTATTTTAAAGGTTAACTTATTATATTGATTTACCTGTTTATAAAAATAGTATCTTCGAGAAAATTTTAAAGTTGGCAACTGTTGTAGAACTGTACAACAAGCTAAAGACAGTCCTAAAAGACTAAGCAATAATAGAAACCACCACGTACTATAAATATTATCAAAACCGAAAAAAAGAAGAATCTTCCAAAAAGGAATACTAAAAATTAAGGTTGGATAATTGTTTTGATAAAATGGAATTTCTTTACTTTGTTCGATAATAGAACCAATACTAGTCACTATAGCAATGGCTAACAATATTATTATAGCTAATTTTAAATTAGCCAAATATTTAAAAACACGTTTAATCATATTAATAATAGAATTTTAGATTAATAAACTTTAATAAAAAATTTTAAGCAACACGGATTTTTCCAGATGCTGCCCAATTCTGTATTAACTCTGTACGTAAAGGATCAATATCAAGAATTGGAATCGTTTCTTTGATAGCTATCAAAATATCATTAGTTGTAAATTCTCGCTGTTCACTAAATGCGACATACATCGCATCAATAATAGTTTGTTCAATTTCTGCTCCGGAAAATTTACGGGCACGCTTACTTAACTTTTTACTATCATAAGTTTGCCAAGTCTCCGGTCGAAAGCGTCTTAAATGAACTTCATAAATCAGTTTTCTTTCATCAACTGTTGGTATACCAAGAAAAAAAATTTCATCAAATCGACCTTTTCTTAATATTTCTACAGGCAAAGAATAAATATCATTAGCTGTAGCAATAACAAAAACGGGAAGAGTTTTTTCCCCTAGCCAAGTAACAAATGTGGCTAAAACACGTGTTGTTGTTCCGCTATCAAAATTTTGTTCAGAATCACTAAAAGCCTTATCAATTTCATCAACCCACAACACGCAAGGAGCTAATGATTCAGCAATAGCGATCATTTCACGAACTCTAGATTCTGATTCTCCTACAACCCCAGCAAATAATCTCCCTACATCCAAACGTAAAAGTGGTAATTTCCATTCATAAGCAACAGATTTTGCGATCAGACTTTTCCCACTTCCTTGCATCCCAATTATTAATACCCCTTTTGGTGTTACTAAACCATAATTTAATGCTTGTTCAGAAAATATTTCAGTTCTTGCGTTTAACCATTTTTTTAAATTATAAGCTCCACCAACATCTTTTAATTTACTCTTAACTGACCAAAACTCTAGAAGCTCAGTTTGACTAATCACTTGACGTTTTTCTCTTAAAATTATCGGTATTGCATTCTGGTCTATTTGTTTATAAATAACAATAGCTTTTCCCAAAACTCTTCGAATTTTCTCTAAAGATAAACCTTGGCAAGCTTGAATAACTTTTTCTAATATCCGTTGAGATAAATTCCCTTCAACAGTCAAATTTTTATTCAAACGAGTTAATTCTGTTTTAATTTCCTTAGGTGTTGGTAAATTAAATTTTATAATTGTGATATGATCCTTAAGATCATTTGGGATTTGAACTTCCGAATCAACAATAATAATAGTCTTGGGTTGGATTTTTAACAATTGTAAGATATTGCGCAATTTTCTAGAAATTGTTAAGTCTTTTAAAAATCTCTTAAAATCTTTCAAAATAAAAATACTTGGAGTTCGTGAATTTATTTTTTCAATAAATTCTATAGCTTCCAATGGGTTTCTTTTCCCAAATTCTTTTTTTATGGGGTTTAGTTTATAACCTTCAATAAAATCCCAAACATATAGGTTACTATAACTTTTATTAATAATAGCATTCCGAATAGTATATTCTAATCGATCTTCCTCAATGGTTATAACATAAATTATAGGGTAACGGGCTTTTAATAAAATTAAAAGTTCTTCTTGAAAAGTCATAATAAAATATTTTTAATTTATATAAATTAATTTTCTAAATACTTAAATTTTTTCTTTTTTTTCGTCTACGGTTGTTTATTACTTTGCAACCTTGTTTACTTTTCATTCGAGCACGAAAACCAGAAACAGCAACAACTTTTCTATTCGTTCCACCTAATGTTCTTTTTGTCATAATACTTTATTATATCTTTTATTATAAATACTAAATGATGAGAATATAATAACATAAAT
>JBBMHQ010092417.1:0-22087 GCA_037834295.1 Postelsia palmaeformis | reverse complement strand
ATGCTAACTTCTAAATAGTTTGGGATCAATGAGGCCTCCTTCTGCTGCGGCATGGGATCGCACCCATACTTGTTGACCCTTTTCTTACCTCAATGTCGACGCTCGTTTCATGCGTATTTATGTGGGTGCCTTTTATTCCTTTTTGTCCCCAAACTTGTGACCTAGTTGACTAGGGGTTCTGCTACCGTCGGTTGTCCAGTGGGAAGGTCGTGTAAGATATATCCTACCCCTTCGACGGCGACACGGCACTGGGGTATGCGGTTGCGATGTGATGCACCCGGAACGAGTTTTCATGGCTGTCGGCACGCATTGTTTTGGCGTGTCTCCGTGCGGTTCTTCCGGAGCCAACACATGCTCATGTCGTGCTTGAGGGGCGACAAAGGCGGAGCTGTTATGTCGGTGGTCTCCCACACTATATTTCCCCGGATACCGCAGCCCGCCACCCACATAGTTACCCTACGATTTCGCCTAACGCATCACGCATAAAGTATATATATATATATACCCCAGCACCTGGCAGCCGCAGACGTGATGGCAAGATCCGCGTCGGTCAACAGAACCTGCGCATGGCAGACAACCAGCGTTGGCGTCGCCCGGAAAGTTGGCATGTTTTCTTCGTTTCGGTTGGTCCTTGCCCCCCCGCCCCATTTGCCCCTCGACCTTCAGATTTAGCGAAGATGGGAACGAAAAACCTACTTCTCGGGGCCTCCGTGATAGGATCACGCGCCACACGTTGACAGATCCTACCACGCTTGATACGGCACGGCGTACGAATCTATTCGATATAGCAAGCAAATACAGGCACCTGAGTTAAGGTGCACTACTCACTACCGTGCGTTGCGTGTACTTGAAGCTAATGTAATTTCGATGCGACCGCGACCAGACGCACCCGCCGAGAGACATGGCGGACGTGAGGGCAATGAATTGCAACGACACTTCGGATTGACGGTCTATGAATATCAGTAGTATGGATATATATGCACATATATATATATTTATATTATTCCGTACAGTTTCTACCACGTGGGTAGATACGTGAAACGGTTGTCGATTGAATATGATATAGACTTCAACGGTCAGAATAAGTGTCACGGATGCAAGATATACCGGCTCGTGTTTGTCGTAACGTACGCGCGCTGCTTTTCTGCGCGTGTCAGCATGTCCGCGTATGCTCTCGAGAACTCGCATATACACGAAATGTACTTCACATTCGTATTAGTATAAAACTATATACCGGTATGTATATGCCAACTGTATTCATAATGCCACGACTCGTCATATTAGCGGGCAGGGGCGTGGTCCGTGCACGCCCCCCCACGTATTGACACCAGCACCTTACGCTCCCGCTGTTCCCGTTACCGTTCCATACCAACGTTTGTCGTGTCGCAAACGCTGGCGCACTCCTGGGTTCGATTCACCTGTGCTGTCGCGCACAGGTCGCTATGCACAGCCCAACCCTCGCTACTCCTGTGCTGCCGTTCGTCAAGTGTTGCTCCCCCGACCCGATTTCTAGCAGCCGGCGACGGCGGCCCTTGAACGTACGGTACGCCCCGCTTACATGTGCGCGTCGTGCGCTTGAGAGTCAGCCGTCGCGCTACTTCCCTTACCTCATGTGTGACGGCCCTCCGGTTTCATCGCACTCTATCCTCTCGTGCGTTGCTTGCTCTCCGAAACCGCGGTACGATGCACAAATACCCCGTCGTTTGTTTTAGACATACATCGTTCTATTATTACTCGCGGTTCTCGCGCTCTTTCTTAGCAAAACTTCCGGTCCAACGGCGGCAAAAATGGCCGCTGAATGTGTAACCCCGCGTCCGGGTACGAAGTAGTAATACTGCTGCTGTGTTGTAAATAAACTCAGTAGGTATGTACAACTTAAAGACGCTACAGCCCAGTTTTCTTTCAAGGAGTGCTCTCCACTACGAAACAGTGGTCCGTGACATCACGGTTGCGTTCGTCGATGCCTCGTGCGTAGTTGTCCGCCGGGGTTGAACCGCAGTGGACGTGGTAACCTTGCGTGAATGGAAAAGAAACTCTGTTCGCTTGTCGTGGCCGTACTGTCACCCTGTGCTCGAACGTGTCGGGAATATCACCCTATTTTCGTGATCGGGACTGTAACTCTGGACTTACCGATTATGTGAGTTAGGGTGGGCTATCGCCGTATCATAAGCAGGTCGCAGGTGTAAGCCTATTTGCCCGCTCGCGCGCGTTGAGACTTGACCCCCGCATGCTTACTGTGGCCGCATGGCCGGAGACGCCCGCAGGAGTAACCACGTCAATCTGCCGAGGTGCCTGTCCCCGGATGTCCACTGGTCGCGGTCCGGGGATTCAACTCGGTGTATTCGACCGCGTTCGGATGCGTTCTACAATAGAAGTACAACATTTCCGCTAAAAAGGTTTTCTTGATGCTGGGGGTTCTCTAGCCCAAAATCGACGGAGGGCCAATAATATTTCGAAGATTACTTTTTTTGTACACTTGGAGCATGGGATTATTCATCAAGGTTTCATTTGATTTTTTCTGAAGTCAGTGTTAGGGTAGGGTATGGAGCTCCTCAAGTGGGGAGCTCCAGAAGAATCGGGTGAACCTCGATCGTAGAACGCCTTTTTTGTCGGGGATGAAATCCTGTTTGCTTGTTGTGGCCGTAGTGCCAACCAGCCGTCGCTCGTTAATCCCCTCTCACTATCGCATATCTCGTTATCGATTTTGCAGAGGTAAGCACCTCAATGTGCAACGGTGCCTGCCCCTACGATTTACCGGACGCCGTCCGCGGATTCAACCCGGTGTATTCGACCGCGGGGATCCAACCCGTTACACTATACCGTGTTCGTGAATGATTAGACCCTGTTTCCTTGCTGTGGCCGAAATATCGAGCAGCCGTCGCTTGCCTTCCCCTTTGGGGGTTGAACCCTGCGAGAGCAGTCAGGCCTTCACGTCCAGCCGCCCTCATCGATTGAATCGGGGATGTAACCCTCAGGCGGTCATATATATGCGTCAGGGCTGGGACCTTCGATATACTCGCTGTAGGTTCATCATAAGCTGAAATGTATACATTACCGAGTGCTTGATATACCGTCACGAGTGGGCGCTGGCCACCAATCTTTTAGCAGAGGACCTTTGCGTAGGGGTACTGCTGTACTGTAATGTATATACTCTCCGAACGCAGTACGAGAGGGCCGAATTCGGTAACACAGCGCTCAGGAGTGTTTCGGGCATGCCGCGTACGGAGCTCAACAGAGTGACGGCGTCTCCATTAGATCGCCTTCTCATTCTTCTATCCTCTATCCTCAATCTTCCAGTCTAGTCCTTAAAGTCAAATGAAGTCATTCACGCCCATAAGCTGGTCCGTTCCCGGAGACCCAACAGGCGGCCGACCGTAAGCTTCTTCGCGAAGCCCTCCTGTTCTCCCCAAAATGTTTCGTGCCTTTTGGGCACTTTGCCATCAACGTTCGCGGACTTTCATCACGTGGTGCTTGCCCTCCCGCAACGCTTCGTGACTCAGGTACAGTACCTTGCTTCTGTAGTGCTCATCCACGTTCAACAACCTATGAATGTGCCCCCCTAGTCGCATGTCGCGCGATGGCGAGTAATCCTGGCCGGCGAAGGAATCTAGCAGCATGTTACATGCACAAAACTAAGCATATAAAAGAGTTTTGGTTAAGTTGACGAGCCAAACCTCCGACTTTGGAAGCAGCCAAATGAGGTTACCCACATCAGCAGTTTCAGACACTTACGGGATGTTAGATATTCTTACATAGAGCTTCAACCCACTCAAACGACAGTAATATTGTACCGCTGATACAGTCGAAGCAGAAGTGGGGTCGAATACACTGCCATGGAAGGGAAAGACAATCGGGAACAAGGAGGTCCGACACTGAGGGGGCGACCGTCGTTCCCCACACACACGTATGGCACACTACAGCATCTACCAAAAACAAAAACAAGGAGTGATATCCCGCTATCGCTTGCACGTCTCCACGAAACCACCGATACATGCTATCAACGACTTTCGGTGAAATTCTTCAGCCGTGCACGTGCAAGCCATCGACACCCCTCTTCAGCCGTGTTTCCTAGCAAACAATATCCACCTTGTAAATCCTCGAGCAGGCTGTCCCAAGGGGGGCGGATTCAGTCCCAAACGGGTTGTCGTAACTACTTTGTGAAAGAGAAGGGAAACCACAGCCCTGAAAAAAATGACGGGTTCCGCATAGGTTCCGTCAAGTGTCCGAACCAAACCGCAAAGAAGGTTGGCTGTATAACAAGAGAGCGCGGTGAACTACGGGGCGCTGGAGACTAAAAAGGCTGAACTCGAAGCCGAAACCTAGCCTCAACCTAAACGCGCGATAGTTTTCGTTTACTTTGTCTGGGTTCCACAAGGGTGAAGCACTAGTTGAGCAGCTATTATTGGTAACCAATGGTTGAAAAGCGATCGTTTATAACCGATGTTTGGACAGGAATCGTTAAGCACCGGTGGTTGAACAGCGATGTCGGGCAGCAACAACTGTACGCCCAGTGATGCTTAGCGGTCGTCAGACAGCAATATATGAACAATGGCCGTTGAACTGCGGTCGTTGAACTGCGGAAATCAAACGACGACACTTCAAGAGCGGTCGTTGAACCACGGTCGTTGAGTAGTGGTCGTTCAGCAGCGATCGTTGAGCAGGTTCAATCACTCGACGGCCGGACACAGATGATTGAGCATGAGTCCGTTCCAAGCTTCGACCACCCCGGTCTCGGAGAAGTGCAGGCAGTCGATCGATCCTGCGTTAAACGGGCACGACACGTCGCCTTGCGGCCCATCCAGGGGGTCGGCCGGCTGCCATGGTCCCCGGCGATTCGATTCGACGACGACATATAATGTAGAGGGGATGTAGGGGGGATGTAGGGGGAAGGAAGCACCCGTGTTAAGCAGTAGGGAGTCAATTCGCGAATGGTACGCAGATCATTATGTGTGGTCGGAGAATATGTTCGTTGCCACTAGGGTGTTCGCGGTGGTAGAACCCGGAAGTAAAAAATAGTACGCTTCCATAGTTTGCCTAGACACGCTTCCTATAAGTGGGTGTAGCTCCTAATTGTACTGAGCCCATTCAATCGCACGAAACCCAAAACGAGAGACAACCAAAATGAGTGCACTCCATGGTCTAGGGAACCATTGAACAGATTCAAAAGATATTACCATCATTACCTTCGTATTAAGACAGGTTTTACTGTGCTCCGAGAAGACACTCGTTTACTCCCAAGCCATGCTCCTTTCATTGTACCGCGCGTCCGAAAAGGCATTCGTGTTGAGCGCAGCGTTTTTACAAAACTGTTCGCATCCGACTGATACAGGGATTCCGCATCTCGGGTTGCCCGGGAGATGGTTGGTGCGTTATGTCGAACGTGGCAAAGCCTAAACTTAAAATATAAGCGTTGCAGCGATGTAAGAGGGAGCTCCCGCTTCAAGGAGTTGGTGCACCTGAAACTTCCCGACCATCGTCAATGGAAGAGCTCTTCTCTCTCACCCCAAATATGTGTCCAGAAAACAAGACACAATTATCTCGATAAGCGGTTATATCGTCTACTCTAGACATGTGACGAAGATTATTGAAAACACACAAACAATGCTGGTATATCAGCTTCCCACTAGGGAACCTCCATCCGTCATACGAGTGTACATGGTGGCCAACCCATCCTCCCCCGATCGTAAAGAAGGGCTGGCAGTCACGAATGGCGATGTTCAAAACCTACTCTCTCTATCGTAGCACGCGTCGACGGGAAAAAAATGCCACCGAAACACCTAGGCACTCCCCCGCCAGCTATCGTCGTGCCGGATCATCACTCACCGGTGCGAGGTGGCAGGAATGATGGGCGGATCCCCGGAAGGATGACATCCGGTAAATCTTGAGCAGATTCACTCTGTCTGCTAGCCCGTTATCACTGATGTAGTTCTCCACCCACTGTGCAAAAGTTTTCATATGGGAAAAAAGTCAATCATGTGGGGGGAGCGGCATGCGGAGTGAGACAGAACCAGACAGAATGGTGACACAGGAGTGCTTCGACTTTGGAAACAGGCCCCACGTACTGCCAGGGACTCGAGCCATGTGCTAAGCATGCCCTTGATCGACGCTTGCGGACCTGGTCCACGGCAGGCAACAGCTTCGAGTTCGAATCAGACACAGACAAGCGCCGCCGAACCTCTTGTAACTCGTCCCGTGGTCGACAGTTACGGGCCTCAGTCCCATCGATCGCAGTATAACTGTAACACGAGCGAGTTTCGGCATCATGTATGGCGTGCTTCAGTGATGGTGGGGACAACCAAAACAAAAACACGGAACATTAACTCCAGTACAAAGGGGACACATCTTTCCCCCGAGTTGGCAAGCAGAAGGGAGACAATAATACAACGTTACCCCGATTTCACCCGTAGCCACAATCCCAACCCCATACAACGAGACGATTTTTTCCATCACACCATTGATCCTTCTATAGTGCCGGTCGGGTATCGCCGGCTGCCCATTACAGTGCCTGTGAAATCGCTTGGCACATGTAGGAATAGTCGGTGTGGCGGCGTGCCGAGCGATGCCGGTTGCCGCCATTGAGTGCCGGTATCGGTGACGGGCGAATAGTGGCCCAGTGGAGGGACCATTGCTGGATACACATAGACTGTCTGCGCAGTTTGTAAAATCACAGACGTTCGTGCGCAGTTGTCATTCGTCGCCTTTTCTTCTTCACTGCGGAGCGCCTCTCACCAAGTTGCGTTCCAGGTGTAACGGTGGAGTTCCAGTGCAGCAGGCGACGCTTTGCTCGCTTTCCGGGAGATCTTGGAAGTTCTTGTAAGTTCCATTGACGGATGGAAAGTGCGCGGGTCCAAGCTCTCTTTAAAAGTGGCAACGACCGCAACAAGGGACGGACAGCGGTTGATTGCTTCTGTACGGGACATCTCAATAAAAGCTTCGCAGCAATCAGACGGGCTGGCTGAGAATTACAGGAACGTATTAAATCCTAAAGTCATAAGAAGGTACGCACCCCTTCGGATCAAAAAGTGTCCGGTATTTTTGTATTGAAAGGGAAGCAAAGACGGCAACATCACGACAGCAACATCGCCGACGATAGCGCAACAACACCACTAGAGGCGTGTTACGATAGATGTTCATTCCACCTTTTCTGGGGCTCCTCGTTCCTCACCGGCAAACTGACCTCGGCAAAAATCAAATTGCCCAAGTATACACCACTGTCAATATCCCAAACAAGATTGGCAGTTCGACCATTGTGAGTCGAGTCGTCCTGCCGTTCAAAAACTATTCTCGCCGAAATGTAATATATTTTTACTGAGAGCGGCGCATTAACCCAGCACGGACTCAACAGTATTAGTAGAGCATATGCAACAGCGGTAAATACGAAGACATGTTTCCCTTGGTTTTCAGTCCCTTCCCAGGAATACTTATGACTGATGAAGGCCAAAACTAGTGCTGCACAATTGTCGAATGGCATGCACAACACGGGAAAGAAAAGTAGGAACAACAGCAATCAAGCTACCAGCATCAATTCCAATTGAAACCGCTACCACAACAACTCGACATCAGCCACATAGATAACAACAACATCAACAGCGAAAGGAGCACCAACACAAACAAGCAGAACAGCAACAGCAACGACCAGCTACGTCGGTTTTTTCCACTAACCACAGCACCTCCATATAGCTGTGGCGGTCTCTCCCAGCTGGGCCATGCTGTCCAGAACAGCAGCCACATCAAGCCTGAAAACTTTCTCGTCCTCAGCCGTGTCCGCATAATGCGCGCCGAAATTGATCACGAAAATGTCCGACGGCCTCGTTGTGTTGAAATCAGCCACCGCCCTTTCCAGCCTAGACCACAAACAAAACAGGATATATATATACGTATATATATATATATATATAGAAATATATATATATAGAAATATATATCATAGATATGTGTGATGCCGGCGGGAGGACCGGGAGACAAAGACAGTGCGCGGTGACAGAGACAGCAAAAAAAAACAGCAATACACGGTGGGCACGAAGAAACAAACAGAGCATATCGCATATCGCATATCGCATATCGCATGACACGGGGGGGGGGAAGGCGACAGGCCCAAACCAGTATGGAGTGCAGTATGCGGTGACCACCAAGACTACTCAGTGGTACGTAGGAGGGTCGCTTTCAGTTTTTTTCTTCTACACCCTCTCGGAGGAAACTCGATCGAGTGGCTACCCTGTTCCTTTTCAGAGAGGTTTACGCCTTTCTTTACTTCTGATTCGCGATACATAGCGCCCGAGGGGTGGGTTGGATGCACGCTGCTTCTACACGGGCATTTTAAGGCAAAACATAGAACGACTCGCGTGAGAGGTCTATATCGTCGATTACGGGGTCCATGCTGCCAGGCTCATAGCTCGTGATAATGTTTATGATGTGAACGTTTTGCGGGGAGACGCGCAGGTGGCTGATGCACCCTGTGGCCACACCATTCATGTGCGCTGTTCAGTTGACGATCGTAGATAGATCATGAAAAATAGGGCGCTCTAGGGAGCGATGGTAGCGGAGAGTTAGGATAATAAGCGGGTGTGGCTCACATCCCTGCTGCGACCACGTGGTGTGATCACCCTGAGGAGTTGCGCATAAACATGACCTCATGATAGGATCATGTGCCAGTACCCCATATTGCTACGATACACTACGAGACTCATATTTTGCCTCGCGCCGGTACTATATTTGCATGTTATTGTAGATATGTCGGGATCGGAATGAATGTACATACCAACTGGTCATTTATCGCACGTTTAATAGGGGGCACCCTCCTTCGGCCGTAGACAGGCTAATAGTGTGGTACAGGGTACCGGTATCTCCCAAGAAAGAGGAAATAAAAGGGAAACAGGAGCGGCAGGCTGATATGCACAATAAAGTGGGAGAAAAATGGAGTCGCTATAGGAAAGGAAAATAAATCGGGAGTCGCCACACTGATGAATCTAGTCTGGAAGCACTTTTTCTCAATTATTGAAAACAGCCTGAACTAGCTGTTCTGGTTCTTATCAGCTATCTGGTACTATAAGCGACTGAAACTGGCGTATTAACAGTATTCACCAAACAAACGTAGGAGCCAGAGCTAAGAAGGTAGAGGACGGCCCGGAGGGCGGTACACGAAGAAGAGACGAAACCTTGCCAACACAACAATCTTATTGATAGACATAAGTTCACCTACTCGTGATACAGCGCAACTCGTGTTTGCGATGCGCCCAGTCACCCTCACCGAACCCAACGCGAGGTTTCCGTCTTCACTGCACACCGCTGAAAAGCCCCAGCACGCATCAGTAGTACAGCACGGGGGGGCATGTTAAATAAGACCCACGGGAATCACAAAAAATATTCATATTTCGCTATTTTCACTAATCATATGTGGTCCTACTTAATATGACCCGCCATAATAATACCTGCCAGGTGTTTTGTGTTTACGCACCCCGACGCGTTTTACGATAGAGGTAGCACTTTTCGGTTCAATATTTTCTGAATAACAGGGGGTTATTTTGCCTCAACCGTCGGAAGGCCAATCTTGTCCTGAGATACGACGATTTTGTAAATTTGTGTTGTGGGACTATTGATCGAGACGCAATTTGATTATGGCTGATGCCAATTTACGGGTGAGGTATGAAACTTCATAAGTGAGGAGCCTGTTTAATTTTAGGGTGAACCTCTATCGTAGAACGTCTCTCACGATAACCACCCGAGCAGCATAACAGAAACCCACCCGTTTTTGCCCGATGTCTTGTAAATGTCCTCACTTGCAAAAAGAGAGCACTGCAGCACCTTTTCTTGAAAGATTCCTTGCTTGTTTCCAACCCTCTTATCAGGTCCATCATTTATACACTTATCACGGAGCTCACCAGCAGCATGTCACAAGACACCTACCAGTTTTCTCCTGATGGCCTCGCGAACATCCTCACGTGCACAGAAGTTTCTTCTCCCTCCTTCTCTTCTTCCCTCTTCTCCTCCTCGTCCCTCCTCTCCTCCTCCTCCTCCTCCTCCTCCTCCTCCTCCTCCTCCTCCTCCTCCCCCTTCTCCTCCTCCACGTGATCCTCCCCCTCCTCCTCCTCCTCCTCCCCACCCTCCTCATCGATGACCACACCTATAGACACATGATGGTGGTCGTGCAAGGATCTCTTCCGCTGTAGATTCGCCCCCCCATCCGAGACTTGTCCCCTTGGCCGATTATCCTCGGCAGTGCTCCTGCTGCCTGCGTCCTGTCACAAAGGCCATGTACGTGTAAGGTAACGGGCAATCAGCCGCTATAGTAGACGTGGACGTTTCTCTATCATGCGTCCACCTGTTATACGAATTAGCTTGAAGAATAACCAAAACGATTTTTTTCGTTTTTCTGTCAGTTCACTCCGGGTAGCACCGAGTACATGAAACAAACTATCAATAATGAAGGAGGAAGTGGGAATTACAAGAGCCAAGTCCAACAAAAGTCCAGGACAAGGACAGGTATTGTTTTTATTCCTCCATAAATTCACACCCCATAAGCGATTGTTGATTTTCGGCATCCTACTTGTTTAGGAGCGCGGTGCAACTCGTGCTACGATAGACATACCAGGTATCAATTAACTCAGCCGCAACACTGCCGGCAGCCGGGGCCCCTCGAACCTGTAAGGGCTGTAGTCTCGTTCCGGAGACAAATGACCCGCAATTTGAGTGGTTTGTCCCCGGAACGGAACTACCGTCCTGAAGGGGTGAACCAATGAGCCTTACCCGCATTCGGTTGGACGGCATTTATTTATGTTTTTGCATGCTGTTTGTTGGGAATCTCGGCCACCGGGTGGTAGTTTACCACGGATTCGTTTCCTCAAAATTCTGTGTTTAGTCGAGGTATGTTGCTTTTCAAGCGAGAAGCCCCACCAACAAGGGGTAGGTGCCATCCCTGTCGCAGTATGCGTCATTCAACGGTGGTGTCGGTCCTGTGCTTTTATTGTCTTCTTGGTGTGCGAACCTAGCTCTCCCCTTCGTGCAAACAGCAACAACAGCAACAACAGCGGCAACAATAACAACAACAACAACAATAACAACAACAACAACAACAACAACAACAACAACAACAACAACAACAACAACAACAACAACAACAACAACAACAACAACAGCAGCAACAGCGCGACCTACACTACCCTCGGCTGGGGGGCATACACAATAAACGTTTATGGCCAACATGAATGCTCCGGTAGTGCATGTTTTTGGACACATGGACATATATTGCGGTGCACTGCCTGCTCAGAAAACAAGCGTAACTGAGTCTATCTGCACGTTTTCGAGCACCGACTCTATTTGAGGTCAAGGTTAGGCGGTGGGCCCTCCACCGGCTAGCGAAGAAACAGCACGGTCGTGGGGTTGGAGATTGGAAATAACCATCCCCAGAGCAGTATTAGCGTATATATTGGTTGGGTTGGCGTCGTTTTGCAGCGCCACTTTGAGACACGCCAGTTACTTCGTGAGCTACAGTAGACACCCAGGGAGCACCGCTCTATCTGTGACGGCCCGGACACAGCTGGCGAACAAGTTATAGAACATTTGTGCGAGGTGGACCCGCACAAAAGAAATGTTCGCATCACGTACATGCAGTTGTGTATTCAAGGTAAGGCGCCCACGAGGCAGTTACATAGTACTACCATCGCTGTCTGTGGAAGTGGCCACACCGTTACAATTGGCGATGGCAGCAGAGGAGATGATTTGGTATAGATCATGGGGCTAGGTGTGCCATCAGGAATGTCTCGAATTTAAATTGTGCAGTGGTCGCCTACGACCACTCGTCATTTCGTTCCCATACCTTCGCGACCAGAGATGGGAACGAAATATTCATCGAGAGGTAAAAGAGAACGAGATGCCTCGGACCACGCGGTCGACACCGACCCCACCGCCTTCGCAGGACGCGACCGCGTCGGTCCCGGCGGCGCCCGCGGTGGGTTTGCCCAAACCCAGCCCCGATCGAGCAGCGGTTACGTTGGTGGACTCAACGACCATGCTAGAAGACCTCCCTTGTTCTATGACGGGTGCCTTAGGGGCTGGTATTGTCCTGGACCTCGAGCGTGTCTTCTTGGCGACGGGCGGCAGCTGTGCCTCCGGATCGCGTTTATAAGTCTCGTGCGCCCTAGGCTGAGTGGTATTGCGGTTTTCCCCACGCCCAGGTGCAGACACCTGGCCCCAGGTGCTGGAAGCGGCGGAGATAAGGGCGACGTCCTCGCAAAGAGGGGCGACGCACCTGATGGCGCGCCACATTTCGGACATGCTGCAGTTCCTTAGCTTGCTCTTACAGTCCGTAAATTGCGTCCTCCTCCACGGGGCCTTCGAGGTGAGGGACACAACGGGTAGGCCCAGGGAGGGGTCGGGAGCTGCAGGCACGAGGGCGCTTGCCGCCCAAGTGGCAGAGGCGGAGGTCACCAAGGATGGGACAGCCTTAGCCGGAGCGAAGCCTGGTGGGGATAGCGCTGCAACTGGGTCGACCCCAGCCGGAGCAGCGACAGGTGGGGAAAATGTCGCGGATACCTCGGGGGGTTGGGGCCCAGCAGGAGCGAGCACTGGTGGGGCGGGTGTCTTGGACACGACGGAGTCGGGACAACCGGGTGACCAGACCTAGGCTGACAAGGACCTACTCGGGCTGATCGCCGAGACGCACTTCCCTGAGGTACGCACGGTTGTACTGCTCTGCGGCAAAATTGGATGCTTTCATTCACTTGTCCATGTTACCTGTTAGAAGAACATGAATCTTGTACTGCTATACGTACTGATTAACGCGCTGACCGTTGGCACAGCAGTGGCCAGCTTCCCCGTACGTGCTGCTGTTTATGTATAGGGGACACGTGTATCGGGCCCGCGGTGTGCCCTCGATTGCCCATATCTTCTCTCGCGTCACTGAGTGATTTTCCGTGCGGCTGCTTCGAAGATGCGAGGGACTCAAATCTGACCAGCGCGGCTTCTACAAAAAACACCCGCAGATGCTGTTGGCTCCATACGAGGCGCTTGCGGTATACGAGGCTTTTGAATATGTGCCTCTGTTTACTGTATACGAGGCTCTCACGATATACGACGCTCGTGAATCTGGCCCGCGACGGGCTCTCCATGTCACGTCATCGTTGGGCTCATCGCTCATTGGTCCGTACTGCGGTTTCGAGGATAAGAGGTTTTTGAATCGATTCGTATGCGTTCCTGCTCATGGGTCCGTACTGCTGTTTGGAGGATACGAGGTACTCGTTTCTAGCCCGTACGTCCTCAGCTAGTCTCCACACACCGACGCGTACTTGACTGTATGATACTGTGATATCGAATTTTATGGAAAATTACTTCGTGAGATCTCGCACATACGCCGTGGGGGGCGTGAGTGTCGTCATAATAAATTGAGAAGTTGATCAGGAGGTATCGTGCACACACGCCGGATCTTCATTTGAATCTTATGAAGAACTACTTCATGAGATTTTGTACAAATGCCGTGGGTACGTGAGCGTCGCTAGGAGGCGTATTGAGGAACACCTCACGAGATATCGTGCACGCAACGTGGGTACGGGCACGTCTGAGGCTGTAGTTCCCGGTACCGAGATACCCGCTGACGTGATTTTCTTCTCTTTTCTTTTACAAGACTCCCGCATAGAGAAAATGCTATTGATAGGAGGCGTCCTTCATGAGATATATTGAGAAAACTCCATGTTTATTACACACGCGCGGTGGGTGCTAGAGCGTCCGAGGTTGTACTAACCGGTACCGGGGTACACGCCTGCTCTATTTCGTCTAAAATATGCGCTAAAGTGCTCCAAGAAGTACGTCAGATTTACTTAGGAAGACTTCATGAAATATCGTACGCATACTCTGGGTACGTGAGAGTCTGGGGCGGAAGAGCCCGGTGGTACTCATTCGTTTAATTTTCTTCTCTTTTCGTCAAAAGCAAAAGCACACACATACATACAATTCGCGTGATGCTCTAAGACGTCCTTCATGAGATCAGTTAAGAAAGTTTTCATGGTATATTGTACGTGCGCCGTGGGTGCTTAGGCGTGTGTGTGAGGCTCGGTGCCCGGTATCGGGGTACCACCTTGTTTCTTTTCGTCAAACATTTTCGCAAAAAGGGCTGAGAGGTACTTCACGATATCTATTTCGAAATACTTCACGAGATATCGTACGCATGTCGTGGGTACGTGAGCGTCTCAGGCTGAAGCGTCCGGTACCGGGGTACCCGTTCCTTTTATTTATAACTTCGCGGAAGGCTATGAGACGTCCTCCATGGGATATTTTGAGAAACACTCCATGATATATTGTACGCGCGCCGTGGGTGTGCGCGAGCCTGGCGGTTACAGCATGCATACCCGCCGCACAGCGGATTGGGTGCGACATGCGGTTCTTCCAAGGATGCAGCTACCCCTCCATGCGACTTGCCGAAATCCACACGGCGCTAGGTCTACCTTGTCGGTCTCCCGAATCAGTGTTTTACTGGATGTTAGAGATGCTAATGCTCTCTCCCTTCGGAAGGTGAAATAAAACAAACGGGAGCTTTCGTCGTGTATTCGTCTTGGATACCCCACCAGGTCAACAGATACTTATATTGTACAAATCATTTCGCGCCCTGTATCTGGATAGCTGCCCAAGGAAAAAAGACGCTTGGAAGGCCCCGCGTGTCTTTCTTTGTAGATTGTATGCAAGATGTATGCAAGCGCACATCCTAGAACTGGAGGTCCTAGATGATCGCTAGGTCAGGAATGTTGTAACGCCGACGGCAGCCCACAGTCGTTGCCGGACTCGTGGTTCGGGGGTAAGGGGGTCGTTCCAAGCCGGCGTGGTGCATGGTGAGTATGAGGTCGTGCGCGTGTTTTCGCATTGTAGTTAAAGCCTACCAGGTGAAAAGGCAGACCGCAGTAGGCCTGCTAGGCATGCGCAGTGAGGCCTTGCTTCCTGCGGTGTAAGGCACGAGTTTAAGTATTTGCTTCAACAGCTTAGAAATAGGCATGAACGTAAACGCCGCTTGCCGCTTTTCTGTTGTCCATCCAACACCCTTCAGCAAAAAAGGTCCAACGTTGACCTCTCGCTCATATTCCTGCGGTTGAAATATGAAGAGAACTGACGAAGGACCATCGTCTCACATGCAAACATGGCTATACCTTCATCGACAGGAGGCGACGCGCCCCAGCCTTGGTCGTGGTACTTCCGAATAAGTCATAGCACCGCTCGGACTGACCGGCATAGTGCTCCGAGCTCCTCCAGCAGTCCACAAGGGTGAGCACTTGGTCTCCGTCTGCATTGCGCTTGCGCTGTTCGCGGCAACGGCATTCGGCAGTATGTTTTCGTTGCGAAGATTCTGGGGTCGATCAAATCCATGCGACGGCTAGTACTTACGGCTTTTACGGTTTGCATAGATATATCAACCTCTGTACAGTGTGGGCCAACGAATAAGAAAGAGCCTATAGACAAGAACACAAGGCTCACTGATATTAAAAAACGCTACGAAAATTGAGACAAGAAAAAAGTATATGTGATTAACTCTACACTAAATCCTACCTGGTACATAAAAGCCTATGCTCGAGGTCGTTTAAAGATGGTGCCCCAGTAAGAATCTTAGGCTTGCCGAGAATACTGTACGCAGGCATTTTTCGTTGGCTGGCCCATACTCTTTCGGCGTGCGTGCGTATTGACCGGCGGACACATGACATGCCACGATAGAGCTGCATCCACTTTTACTTTGCGGGGCTCCCGACTACAAGAGCTCTATTACCCGCCCAAAAGCTGTTGTGACGTTGAGCGGAAATTATAGTGCACTCCTACGAACAGAATCTGCTGTCCTAGGAATGTGACGAATGGTAGAAAAAACATGAACTGGTCTTCCAGCAATCTTGGGTACAAGTAGAGAGTTCCTCTGTTAAGAAAACACGGCTCGGAAACGCGCTTGGCTAAAGCGTGCTATCCTCGCCGAAAAATTCGTCGCCCATGTCACCTTCCAGTTTCGTGGGTCTCCAAGTGTAAGGAAGCTTGGATGCCAGCCCAGCATCCCCAGCAAGGAGTCCCCCTGCTGGGTGGACAAGGAATCGCCTATGAAGATGACTCGCCTGTTGTCCAAGCACTGCTCGTCCAACGTATATCGCCGTGGGTAGAACGATGACGTCGCGGCACCAATAGGTTTGCTCAGTTTGTGAGGTGTGTATAAAGGGCGGTCGGGGTATGATCCTCAGTGACACCACGGTAGGCGTGGTGGCTAAGTTCGAGAGCTCCTCGCATAGGGAACTCAGTGTCTCCCCTGAAGCAGGCCTTCATTCGAAGAAAATTGTTCGGGCTGCTGGACCACGATTTCTATGCGATAGTCCCAAAGCAAAGCCAGTGTACTATTACGAGTACAAGTATCACACAAACCGGTGAATGAGCAGTTGCTTACTCGAGAAGCTCAATCGCTCCGACAGCTCTTGCGCCAATGAGTGTCACCCTTATCTTGGCGTGAGTCTCATTGACCGTTTCATAATGATATAATCCTGATGTTCGGCTATTCGATACCTACTACAGAGTGCACATTGCAGAGTAAGATCCCCGCTTGACATAGTAGATGTGCCGGTTTACTACCGAACATATTTCTGTTCACACGCATTCCTCGAAAAGAGCAAGCAGGGAACACTAACCCTTCGACGAGCGTGCCATGTTGCGTGGTTCGCCATCCGACAACAACGAGGGGGGTGAGCTTGAGCGGCGAACAGACATACAAACATACGCTGCAAAAAGACCAAACCCAGGGGGTAAACCAAACCTTGTCATTGTGCGATTCCTTCGTCCTACGTCATACAGATGCAGTCTACTGATATACCTGGTACCAGGTATGTATAGTTGGCATATATATGTACGGCCGAGAGCTGCAAACAGCACAAACACGAAGAACGAGAGGCCTCCCCACTATTCATCCACCTTCGACGTGGTCAGCTTCGATGCTTCCACGCAAACAGGTCAGCATTGAATGAAGAAAAAAAAAATCAAGATGGGGTTTTTCTGTACAGGGACAAAGTTAATGTTACATCGAGAGAGCAAGAGGTCCGTTTCGTCTTCATATACACGTCATGTATTTGTCCAGTCCGCAGCACAACTCTGCCGTATACAACGCGTCTGGCGGAAACCAGTCGAAAAGGGTGCGGCTTTATCTAAACAGGCGTTTTTAAACAATTCGACCATGCATTCCCCAGGGTAAGACAGCCTCCATGGCACGGGTCAAAGCTGTACCGGGGATACGTTGTGTTATATAGAAGGAACGGAGCCACCAGGCATATCCAGCGAGACGAAGCAGAACATGTCGCACGACGTGAGGGGGGCACGCTATGGCTCACCATGCGGTGATGAAGCCGACAGCACATGATCTTAAGAGGATTGCGTGTATACTAGATTGCCAGTCACACTATTGTCAGTGGCGCTGGCATAGAAAGGGAGCCTGAAAGTACCCTGCCTCCTGAACGATGAACTGCTGCTGTATAATCCACTGCCCGACGCACTATCCAATCTACTGAACGATGTACAGTCCAAATTCCTGAACTATGTATTGCCCAATCTACTGAACGATCTACTGTCGCCCCGTGGTCTTGGTTAACCAGTGAGCGCCAACGGAGAGGAGCGGGAGGACCAGCATGGATCGCCAAGGAGTTGCATGTTTGAACTCAAAAACGCTCGTCAATGACAGGGCACCTCGACCCTTAAGCTACCTGATAGCTTTGCATCTTTTGCTGCAGACAGTAGGAGCAGATATAACATTTGATATTTTCTGCTGCAATCCATGGAACCGTGCCTCGGCTCCAACCCCCGGCAAGGATTGCAGGGTCCGAGGAAAAAAGTTGTGCCCGGGTTAAGGTCCTTAGGCGAGAACGTGTACCGGTTAAGTATCATACGTTTCCTGATTGTATTTGTGCTCGGATTCACACGTACGAGTGTTGGCCAGATTGCACGAACAAGCCCTCTCGGAGTGATGTTTGGGGTGACATATTCAGCGCTCCTCTCATGGCCGGTGGCGCTTAGGCAACAGGGCATCATCGCTCCCGTCCCATCGCTCATCGGGCTGAACAAACTACAAACTTGTCGCAAAGCTGTAAACTCAGGCGTGCGAGCGAATGTGACTGCTACCCTCCCCTGCAATAGTACGCGTTCGTAGATTCACTAGACTGCGTTTAACCCGTCATCTAGCCGAGCCGCTATAGCCGGTTTCCATCGGTAGCAGTTTCGTGATGGTGTGGCAACCTAACAACACTGTTCGTCCTAGGTTTGGGGAGGAAGTTTGAGTCAGCTGTAGTAGTTGGCACAGCGACTGTGCACAAGTACGGAAAAGAGTGCGCTGGCCTGCGGCGTAGTACTGAAGTCAATATATCGTGGCCGGATGACAGGTGAACACGATATATAGCCATTGAGAGTCACCCTACGGTAGCACTTTTTTGGCCAAAGGTTTCTGATCAATTGAGTTCCTTAAGTGATGAACTACCAGTTAGGATGAAAATTTCACTCGTACATTGGTTTTACGACTAGCACATACAAATGCCGGTCGGGTGGCAAGAAGAACGCATTTCTTACAAGTTTTTTTGTCGGGTGAGATATTGAGCTCCTAGTGTTAGGGGCTCACGGAACTTCTGGTGCACACCTCTCTCTGCTGTGAGAAGGCTCTTGATTCGGCTGGAATGAAAAAATCACGACGTGGGGTCGTCCTGCCTGTGCAGCCTGAACCTCTCAGACAACTTGCGCCCCCAGAAGCGGGAATTTGGCGCTTCTTCTTATCTCAATAAGTATTGGCCTCTCAACCAGAAACACCTACCACGTACTGGTACGCGGTAATAATGTGTTCATAACCTCGTTGTGACAACATCCTTGAGCAACTTCGAGCACAGCCCATTACACAGGGCATTATAGTTGTAATTTTTGCCGCTTCCCACATTCTGTTTTCATCCGACTGTTCTAGCGTCCTCCAAAAATGTGAGCCATTATGAAGATACTACTACGGGGCACCATAATTAATACAGTATGACCTAATTTTGTTATGAAAAATTGCGAAATATATACCTGGTAGGTATTTGTGTGTACCGTAGGTCCTATCAACCATGGTGCCCCGTAATAGGATACTACTTTCTTCGAGAGACTTTTTTTTTTTTTTTCTCATCCTATTTATTATCTTCGCCCTTCTTCCCTCTCTCCCTCTTCAGTCGCAACTCAGATCCGGGGTCACTAAGTAGGGTCGTCTCCCTCCGCCCCACTACGGTACGTGCCTTGCATTTTTATCGCGAGAAGATTTCAGCACTTTCTTCCCTCGTCGACTTGCGTCGAATTCTGCCTACCCACGCAACGAAGGCGCTCTCAGCAATTGGTACCTTTTTATTTCTTTATTTTTTTTAATAAAGCCTCACCACGGCGGGATTTGAACTCGGGTACCAATACCAATGGTCTTTGAAGCTGACCACTAGTCTACCTGTATATATTATTTACAGCACGTAGAATGCATCTCGCGTATGTCAATTGTCGACAGAGAGGCGAGGAAGAACAACGGGGAGAGACGCGACTCAGGGGCTACGCAGTACATCTAGCACCGGAACGTCTTTCGCCATACTCGTTTTACATGTTCGAGCCAATTTTAGCAAGACTTTGTGTTCGAGTCGTTAAGTCCGGCACAGCAGGTCATCAGGAAAGCGAATGAATCTACTCCGAAGTTTATATGTTTATATATATATATGTGTAGGCCTGAATTTACCACAAGCTCCAGGCTAATAATGTACGGCTGCTTTCGTTTTACGTGCACATACAAATGCATCCATCTAAAGCGAGTTCTGGTCACAGTAAGAAGCACCGGGTAGTGTGGGTTAACATAACGCCACGAACCTCCTCTGAACACATGAATACAGAAGCCAGCACGCGACAATAAATAGTAATCGTCTGCACGACAAACCTCATTCGGACGCCATTCATTTTCTATTCCGAATATATAAAACAGAGCACTACGACTGTATTTATTACAAACCCCCTATCTTACACACTGGGGAGACAATATGGGTCTGGATATTTCGCGTTCCGAGAATTCGGCAATTCTCATCGTATAGATCTTCCAGAATGCTATCGGTTTATTATCAATTAATCATTCCATTCTTTATCGACAGCAGGGGATTTCTCGCTCGTTGAATACCTTTACACCATCGTAGGCCCATGAGTAATATATTCCCTAGTTAAATGTGCAATGCCTTTGCCCCTCGAAAATGTGCAACTTGAGTATTGACGTTGTCATGACTCGTTAATTACTACTAGTTTATTCCTACGAAAAAAAAACTGGAGTAATCAATTTTTGGAACTAGTGGACCTTGAGAACAAGAACGCTGTAGGCTTACTCTTTGGGAAGTGTTGTGCCAGAAATCGAAAGGAACAAATGGTGTGCAGCAGCGAACGCTGTATGGCATCCTAGCAAACAGTAGCCTGATGATGATGCATCGGGGTTACCCAAGGTTGGCGTATTCATGCAGTAGGGGGTCCATCAACCCTCAGCCTTCTTCAGATCGGGCCTTTTTTGTTCTGGCGGGTCGGGCTCATATTGATGTGTTCACTATGCGCCATGATTACTCACAGACTTTGTCTCCGAAGTGGTGAATGTCTTGGAGGTGCACGCTGACTGAAACGTGTAGCCCGTGGCGGCCAGCGCTCCTGATGTTGAGGGTTTGATCGCGACAAGCAAGACAGAAGAAAAACAAAACAGATATCACCGTCGTCATCAAACAAATGAGATCTAATGCACCAGTCGTACCGTAAATACGGTGAAAGTGCCCGAGGGCTCGGAAATGTATATTCCATGTGTATGTGTTGTTCACACCCCGTGTAATGTAATTGCCTTTTTTTTATAGACTAGCTGCCGTTCGTTGTTCTCCAGCCCTCTCTCCTTGGTAGCTAAGATTACGCCTTAGGATAGGAACATCCCTTTCATTCCGGCCGCGGGACGTGCCTAGGCTTCTGTTTGATCGTGCTGACAAGGCTCCTCCTCGTATTGTGATGGTACATTTTCGAAACACGCACAACTGGAGAAAACTATGAGCCGACAATGACTGTTCTTCAAACTATGAGTTAATTTACATCCCGACAATGTGCTAACAGGTAGACGTACGATTTAACACAGGAGTGGGTAATTACGCTGGCTCTAACAGTATAGTATGGTCAGAACCCGCGTTTGGCGCAAAAAAGATACCTGGTATGTTTCCTAACCGCATTATTAGGTGTTGCTTACTCTACTAAACAGGACCTGCGGTACACTCACAATTTAATAGAATCCGCTATTTTCACTACATACAGTAAATTAAAATAGCATTTATTTGGTACTAGTAACTGCTGTTTCCCCGGTGATTTTACAGCTGCTGTATATATTCCATGCTTACTGCTGCTCCTGCTGTGACGTGGTAGGTTTCCCCGTAATTATTATCGACAGAAAACAATATCATCAATACTGCCAGTAACTGTATACCATGCCAAAAATACTCAATGGGCGGAGAATCTCTTCCAAAAATAAACGTGTCCCGTGTGCTTTCTTCCATCCTTCCGAGTTCCTCGATGCGCTCATCGCTACTTTTAAGCTTTTTTCCTATCTACAAGACCTCTTCCTGTACAGACGCTAAATACTCAATATATTTATGAAAGCATACAGACACTACACACAGCAGTTAATTATGTACGTGTACGCACAAAAGCATACCTGGGCGAAATTCGCAGGTGTACCTCCTGTCGTACTCCGTCAGCATGTGCTCGGGCAGGCTTCGGGACTCAGCCGGAATCCAGTGGTCTTCCAAAGCTACGGAGCAGTTCCGCCACCCCGATGCACGCCGCGTGGCGGCCAGGAAGAGGATCAATCCCCTAGCCGCCGAGCGCGCCATGTACTGCTGTGGTAGATGCACAACGAGTACACGCTGATACGTATATACCACCTATATACTGCTGTATGCACCTGGTATATCGTTTATGCAGACGACGGTTTAAATCCCTGGTAAATGGGTGCCAGATATGTATGATATATATACCAGTTGTTGTTGTTGTTGTCTTAACATTAAATCGTCCTTTCTACCCAACTTCATCAGTACACCCAGTGTCCGTCCTGATT